>VZRN01001796.1:1700834-1721311 GCA_013397935.1 Dasyornis broadbenti | reverse complement strand
CCCCCCGGTGTCTGTGCCGGGCATGGCCTCCCTTCCTTCAGCAGAGGCTGCCAATGAGCCACTGCTTCCTCTGGGAAACGCTGCCTTCAGCACAGCCTCTCCATCCACCTCTGGAGAAAGGAAGAGGGGTATCAGATGGAACCATTCTCCATAGGGAAGATGTTATCTTCAGAAAGCGATACATGTCAAAGACATGGTTATCCAAGTTTAGGAAGTCATCCAAGCTTTTGGAGCCAGGCCAGGGCCCTCCCTCCTCCAAACAGCCCCTACACCTGGTCTACCCAGAGATCAGGAAATTGCAGGGGATGTCAGGGTCTGCAGGGCCCATGGTGCAGTTTGGGCACCCTGTCAGCTGATGCCAAATGCCTTCCTGCAGAGGCGGGGGAGAAGCTGCAGCCAGGCCAGGCTGGGAAACAGCCCTGCAGGCTGTGACAGCAGCAGCACGGCAGCGAGGCTGCGATGGGTTCCTTCCTGCTGTGGCAGGCACAGCGTATCCAGATGTGCAGCAAAAGGCCCTGGCTGCTGAGCCTCAGGAGAAGGCTGAGGGAAATAGACCCATCATGGTGTTTCTCCAAATTACTCAGCATCTGGACCATGTGTTTGGATGCCTCCAGGGACTTATTGTCTCCTGTAGGTTTGTTCCTCCCTCTTGGAGGACCTTAAGAGAAAGTATTTGTATTCTCCCATGAATGGATCACACCAAAACAGTGCTCAGCCTGTGGGCTCAGCAAGGACACACTACTCACCCCTGTGATTGGAGCCAGGCTTGTGCTCAGCGACAAGCAAAGGAGCTGAGAAAGTCTTCCCTGCAGACACACCTGTAATTCAACCAGAGAAGCTTCTGGCATCTGGTTCCTGCCAGGTTGTCAATGAGTATTTTTAGGAACATTGACAACACACCTGCAGGAGGCTCCAGGGGCTGCAAATCTTCATGAAGCCAAGCTGCTGGAGAAGCCTTCTCAGCACTCTCATCTAGAAGGAAGCACAGATCAGAACTGTTTCCATGACATACTAGGATCCCCTTCTGCCTTAGGGCACTGGGCACTCCAAGGGGGTCCAGTAAGGCTGTGCGAGCCAGATGTCAATGGGCATGGCCAAAGCTGCACAGGGGTCTGGGGAGCTCTGGGATGGCTCCTGGCCACTCTCCAACCTCTTTGCATGCCCTCTGACACATCCCTGCAGAGGAAACTGGACCAGCCCAGGGGCCCTCAGGGCTCTCTCTCACTCCCACAGAGGAAACCCTCACTAAAGCCCTGGGAGAAAGCACCCTGAACAATTCCCAGGGAGAAGGGGCCGCTGTCCTGGGAAATGGGGAGCCAGGCTGCCACCTCACCTGCTCCCCACGCTCGCACTGGAGCAGCCTGGGCAGCCCTGGCAGGCAGGGCCACTGCCAGGAGGAGCAGGAGGAAAAGGCGCAGAGCAAGGGCCATGGTGCCTTGCCCTCAGCCAGTCCCACAGCTCTTGCTGCCACCACTGTCCTGACACCGCTGTCCCAATGTCAGCACCACTGCTGCCACCGCCACTGCTGTCGCAACAGTTGTGGTCAAGGACTGACTGGTCGGTCGCTGTGGTGCTGTGCAACCACAGGGCGCTGTGACCTCTGTGACCTCAGAGCCCTGCTAGGGTCTGAAGACCAGGGCAGGATTTTGTGGGAATGGATCTCAAGAGCTGCCCTCCCAGTGAGGAGAGTATGTCCTGCCAGGCAGCTCTGTCCAATCTAGTTTTTTTCACAAGAACTGACTTACATGACATTGGATAAGTGAGACATTTCATGGTTCTACTTGCAATATCAATGTCAAGTCCAAAATTCAGCTGATGTTGGTGATTCCCACTATTGCAGGCATCACCAGCCCTGCCATGATGACAGAGAGTGCATGCTGTGCCCTCAGTATTGGTCTTTGACCCATATTTAAATAGTGAATGACTTGATGCCATAATTTATAAAAATAATGCAATGCAGGCCATCAGGGCAGCTGCATAAACGTGAGCACCATGGGCCTGTGATCTGTCCCTGCCTGCTCCATCCAAGTGATGTGCCCTTGGTATGAGCACAAGGGGTAGCCAATACATCCAAGGAATTAATACCTTGCAAGAGTGGACTTCCATGAGATTCAAACAAAAAGGGTGGGTGTCCTTATATTGAAATTTAGGCTCCGAGTTCCCTTGACAGTTGCAGTAGCGTTTGCATGGAGGCATCCATGGGCTTCCAATGACTGAGACGGTAAAGATAAGGAATGGAGAAATCCTATCCTTGGAACAAGATAAGAAACTCTATTGCAGGGAAGGGAATATATCTTAAATATAGCTTAATATATATCTTAAACACCAAACAGTGAATATGTAACTTCTTATTTTTGAGACCACTTGCTGTTTCTACACTAACACTCTTCCTGACTTGCAGGGAACCCCAACCCTCTGCATGCTTTAAGGGAGACCTAAACCCATTGCACATCTTAGGGGTGTCCCCAGCCACACTAAACCCCTGCTGCGTGCCTCACGAGAGACACCAGACCCCTGCTCAACTTACAGGAATCCCTCAGCCCTTGCCCACTTTTGGACATATCCCAAATTCTCTGCACAACTTATGGGTGTCCCCAGCCCCTGCACAGCCTAGAGGCGACCCAACCCCCCTGCACACCTTCAGACATACCTTAACATGACACTCGAGGAGCAGAAACAGAGCTGAGCCATATTCCCAGGGTGTGTTCACCATATGTCCCTGGGTGAACAGATGAGGCCTGGGGGTCAAATCCACTTGTGAGGGTGCAGGAGGCCCAGCCACTGTCGGGCTCTGAGCTCATCTCTCAGGCTATGAAGGGCTTCCATAGGATGTACAGTCCAGTCCCATCCCATTTCTTTCATGGCAAGAACTTATGGCTTCCCTCTTTTCCTGGTCATGCCTTTGGAGGAGGTCCAGGCCCAGATGATCCCACGGAAAGAAATGTGCCTGAGCCCAGGGACCCTCAGCATGGGCTCCCCCAGCCCCTTGGGGCACCACTGCTGATCACAGCAGCCCCATGCCTGGCTCCTGCCCACCCACATCATGGACATCCATGGTTGCCACTGGACATGGAGCTCAGGCAGTGCTGGTGCCGTGTGGGCTTTGCTGGTGGTACCACCCAGACACTGGTGTGACAGCTCTCTCCCTCTTTATTCATACATAAGAACTGATCTGGGAAGCTCTCAGCTGAGTTTCAATTGAGCACATCCAAATAATTTTCTGGTGGAAACAGATGGCCAAGCTTGCCATTATCACAAGCAAAGAGTGTGTTCCCTGACAGAAACCTCTTCCAATGCCCTTCTGAGCATTGGGAACACGTGTTGTGCCGCTGGCTGCATCTGCAGGAGAAAAGGAGAGCGTGAGCCCGTGCTGCGCACTGCTGCTGAGCTGGCAGCACGTTGCCTACGGCCAGGACGGTCTCTGTTTCCCCCAGTGCTGGGGCCTGCAGGCACCTTGCTGCCCCGTGGCACAGGCTGTGGCACCCAACAAAGCCCACAAGGCCCACAAGGGAGGAGAGCCCGTGGTGAGCGCAGCTGCTTGGGCAGTCGCTCCTTCGAGGGACACGGGCCAAAGCTATCCCTGCAGCAGCAACTGCCACCCCTGACCCTCCCTGCCCAGCTGGGACAGCTCCCACAGCCCAAGGGGATGGACTGTGTCAGAAAGTCTACAGCCAGGAAAGAGAATGCCACAATAATTGTGTGCTGCTTTTCTGCTCTGCACTTGGTCCCAGAAACATCTATGGAACTGCTATAAAGGCCTACACATGGTCTGATAGCCCCCATGCTTTTCTAGTCTGCAGTCAGGAAGTTTGCAACAAATCCACCAATAAATTCCACATTAGCTGTGTGAATCGCACACTACAGTTTCCTTAATTTATTCCCAATACCTGGAGGTTCCTGTATATAATAATGGTCTTGAGGATCTGTGATTTTTTGCAGTGTTTTTTTTTTTTATTGAGACAAATGAAACAACCTTATTGGTTTTAGTTTTAGCAGGTCTGGTTTTTCTCTTAGCATGATGGTTTACTTACAAAACTGCAGGTAAATTTCTTTTAATTTAGATTTATTTATTCCCCAAGCAATTATTTTGACAATCTGCCATTCACTTCTTAGTTAATGTTCTCTATACAAACAGTTTTGACTCCTTTTTAATAGGAGTATAAAGATCTCAGAAAGCTTTATTTTTAATTTCGATCACATTCTCTCTCCCCACTCCCAGCTGTTACTATGATCCTTTTTGAAACATCCCTGAGGATAGGTAGAGTTATTTGGGAAATGCTTGGCTTAACCTGGGTAATGGATTATTATTTTTAGTGCTATAAACGTACATTGCTTCAAGCTTCACAGCCACAGTCCTGATTTGTTTCTCACTGCTTGTGTGCCTGTCTGAATTAAAACAATGTTTGTGAGGCAGCTGAAGAGCTTAGACCTGAGAGATTAAAATTCCTGGGATGAGGAGGAGGAAGAAAGGATGTTGAAAAGATTTAACACTGAGGATAAAGAGAAGATGTTGCACATATTAATGCATCTGGGAGGAAATGCTGTAGATAGAATATGATCATCTGGAGACATATTCAGCACTGGAAAGCCTTAAAGTCCCTGTGGTGAGAAACTGTGGGAGCAGCAGTCAGGGAGGGGTGGACTTTGTGTCCCAATCCTGTGGCACCAGTCACACTCAAAGATGACTGGATGATGGGCATATCTTGTAGATGATGTCAGCAATGATAAAATGTTTGTTACATTAAAAAAAATGAATGTCATCATATTTGTGTGAAAGAATAAACATCATACAGCTATCTACATGTATTGAACCACAGTTATTTCATTATTAAATGAATAAAACATCTCAGAACATCATCAAATGCCTTGATTTTCAAACTGCTGTTATTAGAAATCTTGCCTATAAAGCTAAAACAGAGACCAGGTTTTGTGACTATGGATGGAAAGTTTTCTTGGCCAAACATTTTATTTCTTTGAGCTGCATATAAAAACCTACCACCAATTCTGTCACGGTATTGTGAGGTATCTTTAGGGTTGAAAGTGCTCTTCACGAGCAAAGAATATTGCTGTGGTATGTCTTGTGCTAGTACCCCCCAGGTACAATGTTTAACTGGGATCTGAAGACTGGGACAACAAAATCATTCATTCAGGAGATTTAAAATTCAGTGAGGCTCCTCTCTGTTAATCAGCCTTTTTTAAAATTGTGTCTGATGAATATTCATTCTTCAGAGGCAACAATATGTCAAATCCTCAAAAATCAAAGCAGATGTACAGAAAAATTTGTACATAAGGTTTTGTGGTACAAGATGCTCTATTTTATGCATCTTTTCAGGTATGTACGTGGGATCCTCCTCAACAGAAAAGGACCATGTATCCTGCTGATAGAATTTTTTTGTTCCCTTTACATTTATGTTCTGGCAGTTGAGCTCTTTTAGACTTGTTTTTTGGGGCTTTGTTGGTTTTTTTGGGGGGGGTTGGTTTTTGGGTATTTTTAAATTTGGATTGGGTTGGGTTGGGGTTTTTGGGGTTTTTTGGTTTTGGGGTTTTTTTTTGTTTGTTTGTTTGGTTTGGGGTTTTTTTTTTCTTTTTCTTATTTTGTTTTGTTTTTTGTGGTTTTTGTGGGGTTTTTAAGAAATTTTTTGGGTGCACCCACTTGCATGGCAGAGCTTTATATTTTTGTCTTCCCTACTTCTTAAATAACTTCAGATCTTTTTAGTGTTTTCCAAACTGCAATATTTCCAAAAAACATATTCTAAAAACAGTTAGATAATCCCAACTTTTGAAGCAGAAGGCAGATGCTGGTCCTTCAGTTAATTCAACTTCAAAATAAACTGAGAAAACTGACAGTAATGTGGGAATTCTGATGTGGAGCAGACAAAACAGCCACCACCAATGGTAAATTCTGGCTGGAACTACATTTGAAAAAGTTGATATGGAATTAGATATGGAATTCTGTTAATTTTTAAAGAATTCAAGGTTAAAACAAGGCGAGGAATAGAGTTATGGGGCCTGTGCTTCAGTTGTGTGTCTGCCACAAGCATTCCAGGGTTTTTAAGGCACTAAGAAAACTTTCCTTTATAGTTTCCTTAGCCTGTAGTGTGAAAGAGGGATGATGATGGTCCTTTTCTACCACTTGCAGTGCTCCAGAGATGAAGTGATGGATATTTGCAGGAGACTTGGGTGTGCAGTGATGGCATTTGTAAAATACTTAGGGCCAGGTTGGAGCTAAAGCAACTATTGGAACTACAAAATAACCAAGTTATTGGTTTGAATCACTCGCCTCACGTTTCCCATTACAGTGGGGAATGCAGTGGTTGAAGGCCCTGTGGAAGGTGGGAGGAGATGATAAGCACTGTGACAGTGGACACTGGAGCATATTTTAATTCACCCTAGCTGAAAAAGAACCAGCCCAGCATCATAGGATTGCAGCACACATGGCCCCCAGCACTATAAAACACTATAAAAGTTAATTTTTTATCAATAAGCATCAATAAGCACAGCTTCCACCAAAATGCTGCTACTGGCATGAGAGTTTGCATAAATGCATGCAAGGCAACAGCTTAAGAAACTACACTTTCAGACTCCAGGTGGAAAATACCCTTCAAATCTCCTTATACTTCAGCAGTGTAGATGCCTATGAAATGCAGAGCTACTCCAAAGTAACACCCTGGGCTTCTACATTAATTCTTAAAAACATGGTTCTCCTCCCATAAGCTAGTAACAAATAAAATCCAGTTTCAAAGGCTGTTTTTTTCATTTCCAATACACCAGAAGTATACTACACCTGTCTTCAAATGTCATTTAATTACAGAAAAACTCTCTACAGTGCCAGACACCAGGACTAATTACTCAACACTTTGCCTCACAATGTATCAGCCTTAATTACAGTGAGAGGTAGGTCTTAATTACAGTCCGATTAAAGCCAGTCAACATTGTGTGAATGGCAAGGAGAATTTGCACATGAACAGATGAGTATGTCCCACAAAATAATGAACAAAATCTGCCTTTACTTGGAAGAAAGTAGAGATGGAGCAATGCAGTATTTGGGGTTTACCCAGCTATAAATGTGGTGAGATGCTGTAACAGCTGTTTTACAGGGCACAAGCACTGGTACAGCCAATGTACACCTACATGAAGGGACCTTCAGGACATTCCTTTATTTCTTGACAAGGAATGGGCAGCAAAATACTAGCATTTTTCCATTTATCTGAACTGGAAGGCATATTCCTGTCCTGTTTCTCCTTGAGCACACTGTGTTATTCGCAGATTTCACTGTCCGGCCCATCAATCCTCTCTCAGCCCATCACTAAATGGCACAACTACCAAATTATAGGTGCCAGTGTCATTACTCCAGCATTAATCCAGCACTGCTTTGATGATGCACAGGAGCACAGAATGGCTTGGGTTGGAAGGGACATGTAAAGGCCATCTAGTCCAATGCCCTGCAGTGAGCAGGGCCACCTTTAACTAGATCAGATTGCGCAGAGCCTGAGTTTGATGGATCCTCACCTCTCTGGGCAACCTGTGCCAGGCTTTCAACACCCACAGTGTGAAAACGTCTTTCTTATGTCTAGTCTGAATCCAGTCTTTTAGATTAAAACCATTCCCCCTGGGTGTTGTAACAACAGGCCTTACTAAAAACTCTATCTCCGTCTTTTTTCAGGCTTCCTTAAAGTACTGAATGGCAGCAATCAGGTCTCCCCTGAGCCTTCTCTTCCCCAGGCTGAACACCTACAGCTCTCTCAGTCTAGCTTCAAAGAAGAGCGCTCCAGCCCTCGGAGCATTTTGTTCCTCCTTGGAACCTGCTCGAACAGGTCCATGTTCCTCCTCTGTTAGGGACCCAGAGCTGGATGCAGTACTCCAGGTGGCATCTAACCACAGCAGAGGGGGAAAATCACCTCCTTCAACCTGCTGGGCACTTTCATTTGGATGCAGTCCAGGATAAGGTTGGCACTGAGCGCTCATGGCCAGCTCATGTCCAGCTCTCATCCAACAGCACTCCCAAGACCTTCTCAGCAGCACTGCTCTCCACCCCTTCAGCCCCCAGCCTGTGAAATCAGCTGGGCTCAGACTGCGTCACAGTCCTTGGACAGAGCTGCTGGGCAGGATGAGCTCGCTCCCCAAGAAGGCACATCCCAGCCCTGAGGTCAATTCCCACGCAATCCCAACCAGGCTCTGAGGTCACAGCAGGGATATGATGTCACAGCAGGGCTCTGAGGTCACAGAGGTCACAGCGCCCTGTGGTGGCACAGCACCACAGCGACCGACCAGTCAGTCCTTGACCACAACTGTTGCGACAGCAGTGGCGGTGGCAGCAGTGGTGCTGACATTGGGACAGCGGTGTCAGGACAGTGGTGGCAGCAAGAGCTGTGGGACTGGCTGAGGGCAAGGCACCATGGCCCTTGCTCTGCGCCTTTTCCTCCTGTTCCTCCTGGCAGTGGCCCTGCCTGCCAGGGCTGCCCAGGCTGCTCCGGTGCGAGCATGGGGAGCAGGTGAGGCGGCGGCCTGGCTCCCCATTTCCCGAGACAGCGGCCCCTTCTCCCTGGGAATTGTTCAGGGTGCTTTTCCCCAGGGCTTTAGGGAGGGTTTCCTCTGTGGGAGAGAGAGAGAGAGCCCTGAGGACCCCTGGGCTGGTCCAGTTTCCTCTGCAGGGATGTGTCAGAGGGCATGCAAAGAGGGGCGGAGAGTGGCCAGGAGCCATCCCAGAGCACCCCAGACCCCTGTGCAGCTTTGGCCATGCCCACTGACATCTGGCTCCCACAGCCTTACCCAAACCCCTCACAGTGCCAGTAAAGCAGATCTGCACACCATGGATAAGGTTCTGATCTGTGCTCCCTTCTAGATGAGGTTGCTGGTAATGCTATTCCAGCACCTTGGATGGATGATGATTTGGATCAATGGGACTTACTGGAGGCAAGTTCTCAGCATCCCTTTCCTGCTAGAAAAATCGCTGTCAATGTGGCAAGAACGCAATCAGGTACCACTTTCCTTAAGGTGATCTCGGGGTTGATGGATTCTGGAAATCTTACTCTGCTCCCTTCTTGAGCCCTGAGTGATCCCACAGGATCGCTGTCGGTGGGAGGAAGGAGCATTTAGCTGTCAATCTTCTTCCCATGTGAAATGCCAGTTGTTCCTTCTGTGTGCTCTGTGCAGCCACCGAGAAGAGCAGAGAGGGAAGGGGCGGGGTCCAGGGATGTGCCCTGGGCCTCTGTGCCTTGTGTGGCTCCTTTGCCAGCCCCAGGGAGCCTCAGGTGTTCCCACTGCCACTGCCAAGCCCTGGTCCTGGCTGGGGCTGAGTTCAGAGCTGCTGGCACCTCCCGGGAATCCTTTCTCCCCTGCCTGCCCTGCAAGGGGCTCCTTCCATCCCAGTGTGGGGCCACGGCAGGCACGTTGTGCCTTTGCCCGTGCTCCTGAGTGGAAGGCAGAGATGAGGGAGTGCCAAGGAGGGATCCAATCACCCAGGTGCACTCACTGCCACTCCGTCATGAAAGAGAAATGGAACTATTTTCCATTAAGGTCCTCCAAGATGGAAGAAAAAAGACACAGTAGACAAGAAATCCCTGGAGGCAGCCAAACATCTGGACCAGATGCTGAGTGAACTGGAGAGACACCGTGGTGGGTGCATTTCCCGCAGCCTTCTCCTGAAACTCAACAGCCAGGGCCTTTTGCTGCACATCTGGATACGCTGTGCCTGGCACAGCAGGAAGGGATCGCGAGCAGCCTCGCTGCCCCACTGCTGCTGTCACAGCCTGCAGGGCTGTTTCCCAGCCTGGCCTGGCTGCAGCTTCTCCCCAGCCTCTGCAGGAAGGCATTTGGCATCAGCTGACAGGGTGTCCAAACTGCACCATGGGCCCTGCAGACCCTGAGATCCCCTGCAATATCCTGATCTTGAGGTAGATCAGGTGTAGGGGTTGTTTGGACGAAGGTTGGCCCTGGCCAAGCTCCAAAAGCTTGGATGACTTCCTGATCCTTATCCATGACTTCCTGAGTCTTATCCCTTGAGAAGCCTTGCATCCTGATGAGGCCACTTCCCTGAATGGGGAACAGTTCCGTCTGATCCAGCTGTGCCTCTTCCTTTCTTCAGAGATGGACCAAAAGGCTGTGCAGATGGTGGAATTTCCCAGAGGAAGCAATCTGTCCTTGCCAGCCTCTGATGCAGAAAGAGAGGCGATGCCAGGCACAGGCACAGGAGGTAATTGCTGTGCCAGGCTCAGATGGGCTCAGCCCTCGGAGGGGCTGTGTGGCAGCAGCTCTTCCCCCACGGCCCGCCCATGCACAGCCCGGCATCAAACAAAGCTGGAGGTGCCTTGGCTTCGAGGCCTCTGGAGCACGTTCTGCAGCCCATGGGAAACGGGACTCGTGCACCAACGTCCCTCCCAAGGCAGCTGCATCCTGGAGCTGGCCCTGAGTGCCCAGAGGCCCAAGGCACAGGATCGGCCCTGAATGGGATCCCTGGGGTGAGCCCAGGGTCAGAGCCATGGCTGGCTCCCACACTGGGCAGGGTTGGCACTGTGTCCTTTGAGGGCCTCCCCTTGGGCTGTGGGAGCTGTCCCAGCTGGGCAGGGAGGGTCAGGGGTGGCAGTTGCTGCTGCAGGGATGGCTTTGGCCCACGTCCCTCGAAGGAGCGACTGCCCAAGCAGCTGCGCTCACCACGGGCTCTCCTCCCTTGTGGGCCTTGTGGGCTTTGTTGGGTGCCACAGCCTGTGCCACGGGGCAGCAAGGTGCCTGCAGGCCCCAGCACTGGGGGAAACAGAGACCGTCCTGGCCGTAGGCAACGTGCTGCCAGCTCAGCAGCAGTGCGCAGCACGGGCTCACGCTCCCCGTTGCTCCCGCAGATGTGCTGGGCAAGTCACTGACAAATGCCCAGGATACAGCGAGTGTCCCAAGAATTGTCTGCCCCCAGGATGTGCGCAAGTCCTGCATGGTAGGCACAGTAGTGACACTGCTCACTGTACCACTTGCCATGGTCCTGTGCTATGTCGGGATCTGGTGGTGGAGGGGCAAGAAACGGTAAGTTGTAATTTCCCCCCCCACCAGCTTTCTTTAAAGGCTGCTTGTAGACAGGAAACATTTCCAGTGAGGCTGCCGTGGAGTTGTGGCGATTCCGTGGTTCTCCAAATAACACTGCTGAGGGCTCTGCTGCTGTCCAGTGCTTTAATTGGCCTCTTCATTGCTGGGCCTTGCCCTGGGGAGCTCTCTCACGCTGGAGCCAGTGCTGGCTCCCACTGAGGCTGCCTCGCCAAGAGCAGCCCCAGGAACACTGGGCAGAGGCAAAGGAAGGCGGGGAGGAGAAAGAGTGGGGGATGGGATTGCCTTTGAAAGGCAGACGTGCTCTGGGGCCCGCTCCTGGCCAGGGACCCTGCCCAGAGCCATCCCCTGCTCGCTGGGGCCTTGAGGGGCAGCTGTCCACCTGGGCCAAGGTGTGCCAGCAGCTCCAGCTGTGCTGGGGAGCCTTGCCAGCTCTGGGCCCTGCTGTAGAGGAGGGTCCCTGCGTCCCAGGTGCAGCTGGGGGCCTCAGCCACCTCCTCTCTCTACAGTCGCTCTACTGCAGCTCCATCATCCCTGCCAGGAAGGCGCAACTCTCCCTCGCCCCTGGGGAGCCCAAAGACTGTTCGTTTTGACACCTCTCAGCCGCAGCAGTCACCCAGAAGAGCAGAGCACCAGCGCTCCGTGCCTCCCCCACGGCCCCCCAGCCCAGCTGTGAAGCGGAAGAGTCCTGACATCCCCCCACCTCCTCCCCTCCCGAGCCAGCCACCCTGGGCCTCCAGCTAGGACTGTAACTGGGCCAGCCAGGGCACGGCTTGGGCCACCAACGGCTTTGGGCATCTGCTCTTCCCTCAAAACAGTATGTGTTACCCATAAGCTGGAGTCAGTTTTCATACTGTTGTACCTTCAACAGGAAGGGCTGAAGACTCTTTCCATGCCCTATCTCATCGTTTGCTGCTTTGATTTTCGTGCAGCTGAGTGCTGGCTGATCCTCTTCAAAGAACTTTATTTGCAATAGCACTGCATGTGTTACCCCACCTATTGGCGGAAAAAAAAAAATTAAAAATTCTTCAGTTTAGACTTCATTTTTAGTGTCATTGAGCCACCCAATTTTAAGCAATTAATTCTCCAAGGCACCTCTTCCCTTTTCCTTACTATCTATAAAAAGAACATCTGGATATGAAAATCACCAGAATTACTGAGATTTGCCTCAAAGCCCGGAGGAGAATCTAGCACAAAATATTCTCCCTGTGTACTGTACAACAAGATATATTCAGAAGAAAATACTTTGGCAGCTGAGGCTCATGGAACTCCCAGAATACTGAGCCTACAGAGGAGGCAAACAGCCCTGGCAGTGGCTGAGGGGACTTCTCCTCATAGGCTCCTCTTAAACTGTGTCACTTCAGGAGGGAAAGCTTTTAAACCTTTGCCTTACCTTCCTCCTGTGCTAAAATGAAAGGCTCTTCTGAGAGAACACTGAGCTACAAACAAGTTTCTGTTCCTTAACAACTACTCAGGTGCTCAGCTTATCTTAAAGAGCAAAACCAAATGTGGTCAGAAATTTCTCATCCAAGCCTGTTAGAAGAGAAACCCCACCATATGTGAGCAGATATTTATTAGCATCAGTTCACTCAAAAGGGAACCAGCCCTGTATTAAGCAGAGTTTAAAATGAACTTGAATTCCCTTTACACGAGTATCCGCTGGATTGGTTTTCTCCTTTTTTGTCCTAGAGAGAATATTAGAATGATTTGAAAGCATTAAATGTTATCAGAGATAACATTTCAGGGGGAATGAATGCTCTCTGTAATGACCAAAGGGTAATAGGCATTTCAGTGTGACAACAGAAAGAGGATGGATTGAACACAGATGAGTGGTGAACATTAAATGCTCATCCCAGTGCCCAATCCTGCAGTTCTTACCCAGGTTCAACTGCTGTGATGGTCAGTAAAGTACCTGGAAATCCCCACTTCATCCTCACCTCCTGCAGCCTCACATTCAGTGGTTGCAATTCCCAGGGCACTGGGAATGTGTCCTGTTTTCAGACAACTTTCATAAAGCAGGGAAGGCTGAATGTTCCTGCTCCTGCTCTACCAACGCCCCTGTGCCACAGCAGAATTGAACCTCATCTGTTCAACAGCCACCACCTCCTCCTGAAATGACAATACCACCTCTAAACTATCCAAACCATAACTAGCCAAGGGGAGTACAGAGGCTACAACCCGCTTTTATTTTCATTATTAGGCAGTGAGTGATTAGTAAGCACCAGCATCACCAACTTGAATACCTGTAACTACCAAGCAGTCAGGAAAGGTGTTCAGCCACTGATGACAGTCACCCAGTGATACAAGGCTCTCTTGTCTCACTGCCGCTTTCTAGAGCAATCCACCCAGGAAAAATCAAATCAGCTAACATCTTATCTAACATTACCTCCTGAAACCATTCAGGAGGGCCACACAAACCGATGATGCAACAGAGGAAGAGCTCTTAGGAAGACCCTGTGTCAGGGCCTTTCCTGCAGGCAGGGCAAGGACAGATAGTGGAACTGTGCATGTGCAGGTGACAGTGGGGGAGCCTCCAGCTCCAGTGAACCTTTGTCAGCAGGGAGGAACCTGCTGCTTTAACCCTCTGGGGTCAGATGTCCACCACCACCAAGCACCTCTACGTTTTCAGTCCCCAAAGTGCTTTCAGAACAGACGGTGTTCAAGTCATCTTCCTCCACCTTCTCTTCTTCCACCATCTTTAAATTCTTCTGCTCTTGCTTTGCTACCTTGGTAGAGTCAGGCAATGCACTTGAAGGCTATGGAACAGGACAAACAGCTTTATTTTAGTGCTCTGGTAAAAATCACTAATAGAACCAAAGCAGAAGCAAGGATGGATGGCATAAGGAGGTCCAAAAATTCCCATTTCAAAAATGCTTTCAACGTACATAACTTGCATACCCAAGGGATTCATTTTTGGATGTAGGGACAATCCACACAGAAGCCTTCAAGACCCAGGGCAAGGGGGCACTGCATAGATGCATTTAGCAAACACCAACACAATGCTCAGAACGGTGAAAAGGTCTATTTGCAGCCAAAGCAACACCTGCTCAAATTACACCTGTGCTTTTATGAAGCATTTGAATGTGAAAATTTAGGAGGTGTTGCCACATAAATCTACGATTCAAACAAGAATAAATGCAATCACATTCCCCTTTGAACATTTGCAACGTTTTTTTACCTGCTGGATAAATTTGCCTTTGTTGCCTTGAACATGGTAGAGTGGGCAATGGGACAAGGATTGTCTACAACTGGCAGTATGTAATTATTATGCCTGCAGCTAATAAATCAAGAAAACATCTAAGCAAGTCCACTCTTCAGTAGTTTGAAGAGCACAACCACACAAATGACTCAGCAGAAAGAAGAAGCAGCCAGACAGAAACAGAGATGTTTTTTGGAGACAGTAACATGGGATTAATCCACACACCAAACCATGGAGCGGTAAACTGCAGTGTGAATTCAGGAGAGTGGACTTTGGCCCCTTTAGGGACCTACTCGGTAGAGTCCCATTGGATAGAGCCCTGGAGGGAAGGGGGGCCCAAGAATGCTGGCTAATATTCAAGGATCACCTCCTCCAAGTTCAGGAGGGATGCATCCTGACAAGGAAGGAATCAGGCAAAAATGCCAGGCAGCCTTCATGGATGGATAAGGAGCTGCTGAACAAACTCAGAGGAAAATAAGAAGCTTACAGAAGGTGGAAGCAAGAACAGGACACCTGGGAGGAACACAGGGACATTGTATGGGAAGGTAGGCAAAAGGCTACAGGGAAACTAAGGCCCAGTTAGAACTGAGTCTGGCCAGGGATGTCATAGACAGCAGGAAGGGGTTCTGCGGGTATGTTGCAAACAAAAGAAAGACTAGGGATAATGTGAGCCCTCTCTGGAAGGAAACAGGAGACCTGGCTACCCTGGATATGGAGAAGGTTGAGGTTTTCAATGACTTCTCAGCCTTGGAGTTCAACAGCAAGTGCATCAGCAAAAAGACAAACGCAGGGAATGGGAGAATGAAGACCATGAGCCCACTGCAGGAGAGGATCAGGTTTGAGCCCATCTGAGGAACCTGAATATGCTCAAGTCCATGGGACCCAATGGGATTCAGCTACAGGTCCTAAGGGAGCTGCAGACCAAGCTGATAAGCCACTATCCATCATTTTTTAAAAGTTGTGGCAGCCAGGTGAAGATCCCAATGACTGAAAAAAGGGAAATATAATGCCCATTTTCATAAAGGAAAAAGTGGAAGACCTGAGGAGCTACAGGTCAGCCTCCCCTCTGAGCCAGGCAAGATTCTGGATTCCATATTCTCTTGGAAATTATGCTAAGGCACATGGAAAACAAAGAGATTATGTGTTTTACTAAGGGCAAATCATGTCTGATAAATTTAGTGACCTTCTATAATGGGGCTCCAGCCCTGGCGGATGGGGCAGAGCAGCTGGCATTGTCTGCCTGGACTTGTGCAAAGCGTTTGACTCTGTCCCACACAACGTCCTTGTCCCTAAATTGGAGAGATACAGTTTTGATGGATGTTAGGAAGAAATTCTTCCCTGTGAGGGTGGCGAGGCCCTGGCATAGGGCGCCCAGAGAAGCTGTGCCTGCCCCTGGATCCCTGGAAGCATCCAAGGCCAGGCTGGACAGGGCTTGGAGCAGCCTGGGATAGTGGGAGGTGTCCCTGACCATGGCAGGGGGGAGAACTGGATGATCTTTAATGCCCCTTCCAACCCAAACCGTTCTGGGATTCTATGATTCACTCACATTAGTTACCCCCAGCTCCCTTTGCAAAGACTCAGATTGCCCAAACTACAACTAACATTCCATGTAAGCCCAACTTGTGTATCAACTTCCCCTTCCTTAGGCAAAGCCATTATGGGATTAGTTCAACAATTACACACAGAATAATTAAATATTTTGTCTTCTTGCACAAACCACACATCCTACTCTTCATGTGAACAGCTCAGTATTTAAGTCACTTTAGTCTGTTTAGTTTGACAATATTTCACACAAGGGGGTGAAAAAGGGTGGAGTGATCCATTTCACAGATTTCCGTTCTCTTTGGTTTCCCACGATTATGTCTCACAAGCCGTCATTAGGAGCTCAGGCTGACATCTCAACTGTCTGCAGAAAAGCAGCTGCATGGAAATTAAAATGCCAATGAGACAAAAACATGACTGTCACGAAACACTTTGCTGATGGATAAAAGCTTCAACATTCCAGGGTGTATTCCATGAACGGAATGCATAGATCCCTGTGTGCCATTCCCATACCTGCTGCTACCTTCAGCCCTGGGCGTCAGTAAATCTCTTTCAGACAAACATAGGGAGAGCTCCTGAATTTTTCATGTAAACCTGAAAAGCACATAAAAGCCCAAAAGGATCCAAACCTTGAAATAATTCCATTTGGTGCTCCTTTCACACCTACGCATCTCAAGACCCAAATCCTGACTGCCAGTCCTCCACTTCAGCCCTCACAAGAGCTGTGGATTCACCTGTTGGGCACCTGCCAGACCAGGCTGTATCCAAACTTCTGGTTTAAACACAAGTTTGAGAAAATAAAAGGTTTGGACAGTGTGTCACGCTTTCCTGCATGCTCACCCTTCCCCAAGGCCTTGCTGGAACTGCAGCCCAGGAATGAGACCCGGCTTAGCATCAAGGACATTTTCCACTCTTTTTGCTGAAGCTGTACCGCTGTGAAAGGAGTTTGAGATTTGCTGAGCTCAACAGGAAAAGAGAGTCTTGAGCTCTGCCATGATTTATTGAAAGCACATGAAGAGTCCCAGCAAGCAATGAACAGAGCACGCAGGCCCTGCTCGATGGCAGAACCCAAACCATCAGGCCAGGAGCTCACTCACAGCTCCTCTCAGGCAAAGGCTTGGGCTGTCAATCCTCAACAATGCCAAAAAACCTCAGAATGATGAGTAGGGGACACTCACATTCATTGTGTCCTCTAAATCTATATAGTGTTCTGTCCAAATGCCATTTGAGGGACTGTGCACCAACTTGCCCATAACGAAACTGATTCTGATTTTCCAGGGATTTCAAGCTCTAGATGTCATAGGAACAGACAGAAAACAGATCTCTAAACCAAGACTGAAGCCTCCATCACCCTCCTTGCATCACCTCCTTACAGTCACTTTACACTCATTCCTTCACTTGTACACAGGCATTTAAGTAATCTCTGATATTTAGGAATATCCAGGAGAAAAAAACCCCTTCCAACCCATCATACATACATGAGAACATACAATCATACATGAGAATCTATAGTATAATTTACAGCAGAAGTGAAGATGGCATCAATGTTGTGAAAAGAAAATACTTTCCTGAAGTAATTTAGATACACACTCTCAACAGGAGTCAAAATCTGGTAGCAAAGGCTCAGGCTGTGTGTGCTCCCTACAGCCTGCACAGGAACTGCTGCCAAACTCATCAGCCAGAGACACCACCAGCCAGAAAGCAGGAGCAGCACTGACTGGAGCACTACAAGCCAAATTCTGGTCTCACTCATCCTATTGTGCATTTCCAATTTCCCCTTCCATTCACTCCAAAATTTGTTCATAAAAAAGAAATATTTATCCCATGAGCACCACTAAATAAAGTTGAAAACAGTAGATTTCTCTTTTCCAGTTACTGTAGGACAGCCTTATTCCAGATGCTGAGTAGCTAAGAAATGTCAAACACAACACCTGGTTACTGAGAGCTGCAGCTGTTTCCTCTGCAGGCTACATAACACATCATTTCTTCTCTTTAAATAGTTTATGCCAAGAGCAAGACCACAATCTAACCAGTAATACCACTCAGCATTAAAACCAAGTTGCAGTTAGGTCCGGTCTTTTGTTCACCCCTCTGGTTTCCCATCAGCTCCACAGCAAGAGGGGCTGCAGGGACATACAGGGACTCCCTAAACATTCAGAACATTTTTACAGCGTTTTGCAGGTTTGTCAGCAGTACCCACACATTCCCTGGTGCACAGCTAAGCTCCTGCCTGTGCAGGCACTGAACGAGGACACACTGCAGACGGGAGCAGAACTCCAGGGCAGATGGGGACAATGGATTCCATTTCTCCTTTGTCTCCCTGTACACATGGAGCTGTCCCAACACACTGTGCTTAGCAAACAAAAAAGACAACACCCAACATTTTTGGAGTTAAGAGTAACTTCAGGAACATGCCAAGAACAATACTGCACCACTAATATTGTTTTAACTCATCTCAGAAGTTCCTTGTGAAAGCAACTGTTTGCAGAACCAACAATTTTTAAAGGATTGATAACATCACAGTATGACTGTATTGGAGAGTTTGGAAAACAAATTTTAGGTGCTTAGCACCACATTTTCACTTTTCTCCTTGACAGTAGGGAGTCTGGAAGAAATAAAATTATTTTTTTTTTATTGTAATGAAGTGACCGTTCTGGCAAGAGGAGCAGCTTCCACAGCCCTGCAGTTCTGGCTGGCTCAGTGAACTGACCCAAACCTGGCCACACAAACGAGACCAGACTTCTAAAATCCTGGAATGTCAGACTTAAATGCAAACTGTGCTGATCCTCAGTCCTACAGCACCTATGAACCAAGCAATGAAACATAAGTATAGGTAATTTAAGCTCAAGACATCATTTCTATAAATAGTAGTTTATATCTCTTAACTAACCCCACAGCTACCTAATACAAAACATTATTCCATCAATGAGTTAGCAAACAAGCTAAAGTCTGAGCATGGCACCTTTGAGCCTCTTAAAATAAAAATATCCAGTTAAGTGATTTCAAATGCAGTATTTTAATATACTTCTAATTTCCAACTATTCCCACAGCACTGTAGAAAGAGCAAGTGCACACAAATCCTGCTTTCCCATCAGCTCTTTATACAACTGGGATCCTTCAAGACCGTTTCATGCTCAAATCTGCTTCCAGAACTGGGAACAACTTAGTAAACTTAAAGTCTTTGAATGCTTAATAAAATGCTGCCATCCCTCTGGGGACATTCAGAGAGTAAGTCAAGGAACAGGCAAACCTTGTCTGGGTCAGGAGTAAAGTCTTAGTTCTGTAGGTAAATATGGCAATGAGAGTGAACTTATACACATCCAGCTCATCTGGTCACTCTTGAAATCAACTAAAAATATAAGTTACAAGTTATGAATTGTTTTGAATGAGAGGGAAATGGGAGAAATGCACTTTAAAAGTACAAGAATAAATTTAAAAACCCACCCAGAAAAAAACCCAACCCTGAAGTAAATCCAAGAGCTGGACAGGAGATTCCTCATGACTGCACAATTACAAAACACATCAACTACCATTTCAGATACCAAATACACCCATGATCACTGGTGGATAAAACTCAGGCCTTGAGAATAGGAAGGCTGATCCTTTGGAGCATTCCTAGGGGAACCTACGTCCTGTAATACAAAACCCAAAAGTAGAGATCTTCAGCCAGCCAGCCTTCTATGACACCACCTAGCATGGAAACAATGAGAAATCTGATTTTTAGTAAAGAGGAATTTCACCAGCCTCCAGAAGGGTGCTGCTGCTTGATGTCACACAGCACTCACAAGTCAGGCAACAGTCCCATGCCCCTGTGGGAAGTGACAGCAACAGCAGTGTCTGGGCCCTGAGTGCACAAGCAGAGCACACCTGCCTTGAACAAGCTCAGGTGGGACCCCCACCCACATCTGCCCAGGAACCCCATTTGCACTTGCACTGAGTCCCTGTCCTTCCCTGAGGAATGCTGTAGCTGTACCTGCCTCAGGTCCTTGCCCAGGCTGCTGGATGAACCATGAACGCTGTATTCTTCCCACCAGCCCTGTCCTGACCTTGTTTGCCACTGCTCTCAACAGGACTCTTTGAATGGCCCGAAGAGCCGGCTCACCACAGAGCCTTGCCTGGGCTGGTAATGGAGCCTGTCTGCACCACCCGACTCTGCCGCCCTGTTCAGACCTGGGGCACGGCTGGTGCCACGGTCCCCTCTGGTGCCACGGTCCCCTCTGGCTCGTGGCATGTCGTGCCGTGTGTTCGTCCTACTCCCTAGCCAAAGAGAGACTAAAATCACTGCTTTGGGCAGCTCAGCTTTTGAACGAGTTTAGCACTTACTCATCTCTATCACAAAACCCAGATGCAAACACCATAAAGTCACCTCATCTACAGAGGTGAGGAAGCCTGAGCGAACAGAAGGATGATCGAATTTCAGGCACATTGGGTTCTTAATTTAGTGGAAGCACTAACTTGTTCACAAGCCTTACTTGTCAAACTGGATTGGGCGATGCTCTCGCCTTGCTCCTGTTAAAAGAGGAACCAGAGAGAAAGTAGTTAAGAAATTAGAAACAAACTCGGGGCGCAGGCTTGGCAGACAAACGGAGCAGGGTGGCACCTGCCCGCTTCGCCTGAATCCCTTTTCCTGAGACACAAAGGCGAATGCGGCTCCGGCGTGGGGCGAGCCCGGCGCTCCGCGGAGCTGCGCTGGAGCAGCGGCGGCCCC
>VZRN01001796.1:1663564-1700359 GCA_013397935.1 Dasyornis broadbenti | reverse complement strand
CCGCGCCCACCCCGCCGGCCGCGGAGCCGCGGGCAGCGCCGAGCGCCGGCCGCCGGGGCCCTGCTCCCGAGAGTGCTACGAGGAGATCGTGGCGCTGGAGCAGGCCGAGGACCGCATCGCCAAGCTAGAGGAGGAGAACGGCAGCCTGCGGGAGCTGGTGGAGGACATGCGGGCCGCCCTGCAGAGCAGCGACGCGCGGTGCCTGGCGCTGCAGGTGAGTGCGGGGCGGCTTCTGCTCCGGCTTCCCGGGTGCGGCTCGGGTGGCCCCGAGTGCTTGAGGAAAGATGCTGCTCTCGGAAAGTCAGTGTTCATAACCTCTTCCACCTCCAGACCGAGACCGACGTTGCTCATTCATCCTCGGCATTAACTTTTTAGCAAAGTTTGGTTACATGGAGGCTTTAAGGAGAAAAGTTGTATCTTCACCCATATGCCATTATATATAGTTACGGGATAGGCAGATGAGCACTTTGCTGAAAGTGCAGAGGAGTTCAGCTTAACAAACTTAAATCGTCTTGCTGCTGCTTCTTCGTGCAGTCAGGATGTGCTGATACCATACACTGCATATGCACCATTGCAGGGGTTTTCTTGAAGTAAGAAAGAACTTTTGGATTCTTACCTGCACAAGCACGTGCAGTGCCTCAGTCATAAGTGCCTCAGAAACATCAGAAGTACATTTTCTTCAGAGCGTGGTCACAGGAGTTCAGAGTTGGAGCCAGTTCTGCAGGCAGGCTGATGAATAGTCTCTGGCTCCTCTGCAGGGCCCCATTAATTCTGGTGCTGGTTTCTGCTGGTTCTGCTGTACTGGCTCGACTGAAACACATACACACTTACAGCGGTTAAATTACTCTGGCATGAAATAGCGTGGAACAGGCAGAGCAGTGAAGGGCAGCGTCCACCAGTTATTCTGGCAGGTCTGATCAGGTCTGACTTGATACTAACACAGCACTCACAGAGCTCTGCCCCATGTCTGACACTTCCACTTGCAGTAGCTGGCTGTTCCTCTTCACAACATCCAGCCAGGCAGGTCAAACCCACTTTTACCATTTTCATCTGAAAAAAGGGAAAGGAAATCAGAAGCAAACATGAAGTCCCTAGTCAGAGGTCCCAGGAAGAATCAAAAAGACAAAGAGGAGAGCTCCAGAACACCCCCAGCTGCTCCCTGCTCTCTTCTTCTGAACACAACTTCATTGGAAATAGCTTTCTCAGCACACTACTTGACTACAGATCATAGTAATGACATACAAGCTATACAGAAACTTGTACAATAACATAATATTGAGTAGTTTGAAAATTAAATGTAAAGCTAGGTATTAAAAACTACTTTCCGTAGATTGTTTCCTTGTCTCTGTATTTGGCAAAGGTTAAGTAGCTTTGGTTGCTGATCAACTATATGTGATTGAATAAAAACCCCAACAAAACACCATCCAGACATTTTCAGTCTGGATTAAAACATCAGTTGCTTTAAAACACCTCAATTTCTTCTTGCTTTCTGTTCCTGGTCATTACAGGTGGGACTGCGGAAGAGCCACGCCAACCATAAAGAGGAGGGAACCTGCTTCATAGGGAGTAAGAGACCATTAACACAGAACCACTCCCAGACCGAGTGCCTCCAAAGTGTCCTGAAGGAAATGGAGCTCATCCGGAGCTCCAGGGATGGGCAGATTGAAGAAGCAATCAGGTTCAATCAGGAGCTGGAGAGGGAGCTGAAGAGCTCTCAGGAAGCTCTGGTCAGTCTGGAAGACTGCAATCGTAACCTGAAGAGAGAGCAGGCAGAGATGAGGAGGAAGGTGGAAGAGGCCAGACATGCTGTCCTGAACAGTCTTGGCAAAGTGAAGGAGCTGGAAGTGAAAGCTAACGAGGTGCCACATCTGCAAATACACATTCAGCAGCTGGAATCACAACTGCAGCACTACAGGTAAGTTAGAGTGCATCAAAAAATACCTATAAAATCACTGTGTTGGAACACAAGTTAGTTTGAGAACCACTGGTTGTGGCTTATTAAATATCTCCAAATACATCCTGTAAAATCTAGCCAGAGGGAAATTAAAAGCTGCTTATCTATTTTCTTGGATTTCCTCTTATTGGTCCCTATCCGTAAGAGAATGGGGAGCACTCAGTGGAAGGCAGGCCAAGAAAGGGTGCTGATCCACTGAGAGCTGAAGTTACTCCTCAAACGCACAACAACACAACTCAATACGGTAATGCTTCAAGAAAGCCCCAAAATAAATTCCCAACAGTCCTTCAGAAACCATTTCCAACACACTTATTTTTTTCACTGCATTTCCTGGTCATTACGTCCCATCCAAAGCCAGCTGTAATGAGATGGCTGATACTCCATTTCATAAAAAATCTCTTCAGCATGTCCTAGCAACTGGGGAAAAGCACACAAGGACAACTTCTGGTTTTGAACCTGCTATGACTTCATTGCTTCTTCACTGACAGAATAGGTAATACCCCAGAAGAGGAAAGTTGAAATATTCCTAAACCCACAAAATAATATAGTGGGAATCTCAAACAAAAGATACATGACCCAAGTAAACCGCACTTTTGCAACAGCTTCAACAAATCTTTCCAGAAGCCAGAAAGCTGGTCACGATTTTAATAGTTCACTGCTTTTGTTGCCTTTTATCTCAGCTGAACCTCGGAGTCATGGGTGGTTATTAAGTGTTAGGCATTTCTGCCCAAGTTTCAGATTGACCTATGGAATAAAATCTAGTTTATATTTTCACTGATTCAAAGCAAGGCCAGTATTTATAGATTTTTTTTTTATTATTAATGTCACTAAATCTACTATTTTAATAAATTGCATCTTCTGAAGTCCTTGTCTCTTCCTAAACTCACACTTCCTCTGTTTGCTTATAAGAAGAATTCATAGTGAGTTATTTGTAGCATCATAGCTATTGTACTGTTTTATAAAGTGAGGAAATTCTAAAAATAACTATTTTATCCAGTGTCTTTCTGTAAGCTTTGTGTATGTTAATACTTGCACGGTTGCAGAAGATCAAAGAAGATAAAAGTGTTTGTTTAAACATCTATAGGATTTAAAAAACACTGCGAGGGCACGTAATGTTCAAGAGGACTTTCAGGGGTCTCTGGATGAATGACACAACTCCTGACGCTAAAAGGCATCACACAACTTGTCAGGTCTATCGCGTTCCGGGTGGCATGAGCACCAGAGATGTAAGATGAGTTCTTGTCCTGTGGAATTGCTTTTCCAAAGCATGATGAAGGATAAAAAAGGTCACCTTGAAACAGGTTAAAGGCAATACGGAATGTCCACTGGCCTTGCAGAGCAGGAACTCTATGGGTTACATCAAAACAAGTAGCGTGTTTAAAAATGTAAATTATATGTTCCTTGTAAGTTAACCTTCATTTGTAATACTTATTTTTAAATTTCATGCTAATTTAAAATGAGTGTAAAGCTCAGGAATGGTACTGGACTGACCGTTTGGGAACTACACCCCTTTTTTAGCCCTGTGGCACATTTAGCAGAGGCCCAGGCCAGCTTCCACCCTCTGAGAGTCTCTGTTGGCCATAAAGCACTTCCACCTCCCCGTCCATGTAATGCAGCTCTCGGTGTAAACAGTTTAACTTAGAGATGCAGAATGATGATTGTGACTTGCATGCCTGTGGTCATATTCCACAGTATATGGAATACCATCATTCCACACATTCCCCAGTGTGGCACAAAGGTTCCCAAGCTGGCAGAAAACAGTTAATAAGCAGTGCTGAGCTGTGTTAGAGTGGTGAAAGGGTTCAGCAGCACCATGGCTGCCTCTGTCCCACACAGCCCCGGCTGTCCCAGCTTGTCCCACTCCCTTTGCCTGCTCACTCTGGTGCTAAGGCAGCACAGACTTCTCCTCCTCAGGGAGAATCGCTTTCTCCTGATGTGCAGGAGTCCAGATCCAAGGGTGTAGCTCAGGTGAGGTGCTGGGAGTGCTTGGTGAGGGGAAGAGATGGCTTGGCTGCGGCAGGGAGTGGGAGGGATAGCTGGGAACTGTCACTTGGCAAGGGTGTCACTTGTCCTGTTAAGTCAGGCTGTGTTTCCGTCACGACTCCAGTGAGCAGTTTTCTCCTTTGCCAAGTGCCACACAGAGTTTGTGAGCAGGACCTGGGTTTGGCAAGAGCTAATGCTGCAAGGCAGTGGTGGAGAGGAATGGGTGGGGATTGGGGTGTACGGTGGAAAGCATTTACAATTGCAGATATGTCTCCTGAGAATTCACCTGAACTGGCTTGGTGAGCCACAGGTTCCCTCCAGCTAAAGGCAAATTTCTTCCAGAGAGCATCATATTCAGGAATGAGTCCAATCTACGAGCTTTACACTCTGCTCCTGTTTATAGTTTCATATTTATAAAGGAAGTGATTTTTTCTTTTAGGTCTAGACTTTAAAAGCTCTTTCAGCACCTAAATCCCCCTTCTAGACCTTCACCTGATACCTAGTTGCTATCATTTAGATCTGGAATCACAAACATGACCTTAAGTTACAATCCCTAATGCAGGAAACAGCACCGTTTGCATTTATTCAAGGAAGTGTTTAAGTACGTGCAAGTGATTAAATGTTGTCCTAAATTGGAGTATGTAATTATAATCACCTATTCCTTATTTCACATTCCTGCAAATTTGTATGACTTAAACATGAACTTTTTCTGAGTGCACAAGTTCCTGTGCCAGGGTTTAAAATGTCCTTGTCACATCATTAGGTGACCAACCAACCTGGCTGACCAAATAGTTCATAGTTCTTGTCTTCAGGTGCACATCCTAATCTTCCTGCTCTGATGAATGTGTCAGGTTTCTGGCCCCTTTCCTCCCCATGAGATGTCTGGACTATCTTTCAGCTTTTATTTTTTAATCCCTGTCAAGTTAGTCAGTCAGCTCAGATACTTTAAAGGTAAATTTCAAGAAATTCCTTACTGAAAAGCATGAGTTCAGTTCATTTCAGAGGAAGAAACTGTCACAAGAAATTGTGTATTTATCATTGGTATTATAGAAAAAGCGTGTAATTCCCAATGCCTGATTACAGGAGAGTTTAGGAAGTCAGACAAGTCCCATTTTTATGCAGTACTGCCCAGGGAGTTATTCCTAGAGGACAAATCATTAACCAGTATTCCCTAAACTCCCTTTTATTTTTACCCGCTAAGTTTTGCTCCAGCACAAGATGACACCATCCATGTATTCTAATACAGTCCTATGATTTCTAAGTATTGTTTATAAAAATACCACATATAAAAATGTTACTACAGTAAAAATGTCACATCTGCTGCTTCTTTTTATCCATTGAGTCATTTGCCCTGTCAAAAAAGGAAATTAGATTGGTTTGACATGAATTGTTCTTGCCAAATATAAGTTGGCTCTGTTTTCTATACTACACTGGAGGTGGCTTAGAAATTGATTACTTAATAAAGTGTGCATGTTCTTTTTCTCTTTAATAGCACTGGAGGAAATAGAGCAATTTAACAATCATTTTTTTGATCCCAGTGTAACAAACAAAAAGAAAGGTCATTTAGAATTGAAATAAACTTCATAACAGAGATGTTCACAGAGGGTTTATGTTGCTGCATTAGTCAGCAGCACAGTAATTACATAGGTCAGTGAAAGAGGTCATAAAATACCAAAAATGCTTCCCATATGCATGGTCTGTCTCCCAAATTACTTAATTATCCATCAGCATTTATATGTGTTAATGAGTAGGAATCCTTTTGGCATGGAATGCAGAGAGGCTTGCTTCAGCCCCTCGTATTCTCCTGTAAATATGAAGATTGAGGCCTCTAGGATCATTTTCTCCATTTATTTATTTCATCCATGTCAATTTGTCTAAAAAGTTATACTGTAGGTTATCTTATACTGGAAGCAGTCCAGTTTTTCTTCTCTTTCAGGAGACAGTGCCCTGATCTTTCCAATAATTTCTCAGGTGCTCTGTAAAATCATTCACTCTGTAAAATATAATGAGATAGACCAAACAGGTCCAAATCAATAACCCAAGAACAGGAGAGGAACATGGAAATATTCCTAACTGATACAGGATCAGCTGCATTAAGTGAAGAAAGAGAAGCCCTAGGAAGGAAACACTAATGAACAAAAGAAGGTGTCTGTAGTAGGTTATTGCCAATCAGAATGATAATATTCTATATTTGGGCACCCTAGAACTGTTCTCCTATTTTAAAAATCAGACAGTAGAGAAAATCTGGACAATTTCTGCTTGACTACTGTCATCAATACCAACTCCTTGCTCTTGTGAGGTGAAGGGCATCTTGGCAATTTGTTCCAGGTGGCACAGAATTTGAGTGGAGGATGTGGGTGTGCTGGACCACACCAAAAGCTGGACTGAGCTGCAGGTGGTAAAGACATCCTTGGATGGGAGCAGGGACTGATGTAAGTCAGTAGGAATGATGGCAGCCAGGGAACTGAGCTCACAGAGAGCAAAATGAAATGTTACTTTGCAGAGCCTCATCTGTAAAAGCACTCAGATTCTTCTGGATGAACTGATGTCATTTTATTTTCTAACTTTGCTTGTAGCTGATATTGTTTTCTGCTAAAGAGTATAAGAAGTTTTGTATTACAGAGAAGTCTGCCAAAAACCACAGAGCTTCAGGTTTTTGAAGATGTTAGCAGGAGCAGGTAAATATGATCCCATCATATGAAGCTTAGGCTACTTGTGGGTCTCTAGTCATAGAAGAATCATAAACTAAGCAGGCAAATCAGATCACTCTCATTGGGAACACTTTAAAGGAACATTCCAATTTTAGAAAAAGGGAAAATGGAAGGTATTGTTATATATGGTAGAGAGAACTGTACAGAGCAATTTAAATACATTAATTTGGCATTGTAGAAAATGTATAGCATCTCTTTCTGTGGAAGGGCTACTTTCATTTCAAAAGCAAGAGCCTTTCAAAGCTTCCCATAATAATAGCAAAACCTTCACTTCAAATCCATTCCCATAATTGCAAGTGCATTCATCCCCAAGGAACTTGTGCGCTGTGACACTGGGAGCTCAGCCACTTCCCCAGCCTTTTTCCATGCTGGGCTCTTACGTACACAGTGTTTATTCTTGGGAGGCTTTCCCTGGTTTCTCAGTAAATCCTCCTTTTATCTGGCTGGCCGTGTTTGCTGTGCGGGGAGTGAATCAGTGGAGCACAATGGCGGTGCCACACACAGGGACAGCCCCTCTGCCCCATCCCGGCTCCGTTTGCTGGCCCCGCTGGAGCTGTACTTAGCAGCCCCCAGCACTGAGGGACAGGGATTTTGTAATGTTCTAATAATTCTGGATCAACCCTGTTGGGCTATAATGTGGTTCTTCAAACTATTGCATGGAGAGGCATGAGATTAGTGCTTTTACTTTACTGATTCTTCTAGGCCTTTTTTTTAACAAGACAGTAGTTAGGTAAGTGAAGATGCGTGCAGTAGGTGCATGATGAATCCACAGTATAGGCAACCTGTAGTCACCAGCTTTATTTTGCTACTCTTTGTTGGGTTTTGCTTATGACAGCAATCAGCTGGAGGACTTCTCCTGATGACTACCAAAATCTCAGGTTCTGTCCCTCCTTAAATCGAATTTTAAATCATCAGATTTTACAATCGACATCTGTTGTTTTGAAGCCTTGTTTCTGTGCTTAAGTCTGTCCCATGCCTCTGGACACTGCCTTTATTTATCAGTGTTCTGGAAGACAGAACAAGAAATTATTGGCAGTGCTTTGATATCGATACTTCTTTGGGCAGCATCCCCTCCTGGGGGTGGAGGGATGGAAGTGCCCTGCAAGCCCTGGGGCAGCACAGGGACAGCACCACAGCCCAAAGCAGAGGAGCTGGCTCTGTCATCCTGAACTCAGTGAGCAGCTGCCTCTTACAGCTGCCTCCTCCACCCTTCTGTGCATGATTTGAATCATGCTAACCCCTCCTACACCAGAGGGATTTGTTTTTTCCAAGGGGATGTGCAGTCAGTGTTTCTGCAGCTTTTCATCCCTGAATTAGTGCCTGGAAATTCAGGCAGCAGCTTGGTGACAGCTGTGCTCCTCCCTCCTTCATCTGGCTGCCCTGTCTTTGCACAGTCTTCCCAGTACCAGACTCTCTTACTGCACAAACTTTCTGGGTGATCAACATATTCCCTATCTTGTCTTATGCCCCCAAAAAAGAAATATTCATTTCGTACACAACCACAGCTTTAAAGAAAAAACTTATTCCCCCATCCCTTTCAAACCCAAAGACTGGAGTCCCCATGAGAGGCTGTGCCCTTAGGAAGCAAACCCAGAGTCACTGATTTGTGTACTGCAAGAACCGGCACCAGACATGGTCCTGGAACACAACGCAGCCCTCAGCCACAGCCCTCGTGGTCCTGGATCCTGACCAGCCCTCAGCCCCACCCCTCTGGCTTTCTGGGGTGCAGCACCTGTCCCTGTCCAGCACTGGCTGTGTGGCCCCTGTTGCCTTGTGCCAGGGCCTGGCTGCCCTGTGCTGCTCCTGTGCACAGTTTGTAGACCTTGGAATTGCATTGACCTGGACATCAATCCTCTGGCAGGTCCTGACATTCCAGATCCCACTGCATGCACAGCAAACTCAGTGAGCCAGGGTTATTCTGGGATGGAGTTAGCAGCTTGACAGGGCTGGGCTCTGTGCACCTCTCTTGACCCAAAGCTCAGCTCACATCTGCGGAGCAGAGCTGCCTAAAGACAACCATTGTTCCTCACCAAGAAAACCTCACCTGCGAGCCCAGAGCTTGCAGCCTCCTGCCACACAGAGCATCCCAGCTCAGCAGGAGCCTCCTGGGGAGCCAGGAGCACCATTCCCTGTGTCCTGCACAGCCACACTCTGGGGTTTTCCTTGTTTCCTAAGCAAACCTGACAACGTTTGTAGCCACTTCTGTGCACAAGGGCACCTGCATGAAAGGACTTTCGCCAGAGCACTGTGGTTCCCCTACCTCACTCCAGGGTCTCAGGACCCACTGAGCTGCTCCCACACCCCGTGATCAGACCTGCTGAATCCATCAGAGCATTTCTTTGCTTATAGGAGGAACAAGAACACACTGGGCAATAAATATTTTACTGCATGGAAGTTGGCCAGATCTCCCCAAAAGGTGCTTTGAAGAGCCAGCAGGATTTTCTAAGTCTACCTTTTCTTCAGGCCAGTTTTGTCAGACAAAGTAATAATATAAAACGTCAAAGTGCAACCTATAGCTGTAACTTGGGGCTCTCATCCTTCGTGGATGTCCAAGATTGACAAAAATCTGAATGAAAACTCCCAGGGGCAAGATCCTGAGAGGACCAGGGTATTGGCAAGTGCTTCAGTCTAGCACTTGCACACAAGTTTTGTATAAAGTACTTAGCGACTCTAGTGAGCCCCTCCACAGATAAAATAAATCATCACTTGGATCTCAGACAGGTTTAGTGTATTACTTTTCTGTCAATTCACATGAGTTACTTGGAAAATCAAACACTTAGGAACAAGCAGAGGATTCTGCATTCTTTTAAGCTTTTAATTCTGCTGAAGGACCAAGTGGGAAGAGATTTTATTTGTTATTTTCTTCATAAAACTTGAAAATTACTTCATGAAGATGAGGAGAGGAGAAGTTCTACTAAATCAGTAAGGAGGGATTATTAACTCTTTGCTCTTCATCTTACTTTCCTTCAGAATACAAAACAGACAAGGTAATTTGTAACAGAGATGCTGAAAACCTACATTTTCGAAGAGATTAAACTAATTTGTTTTGCTAAAATAATCTGGTCTCAGTATACAGAAGGATTAGTGATCTGCAGGGGAGGAGGCTTTATCCCTTGAAAACATCCCAAAACAGACAATGATGTAACAAGGTGAATGAAGTCACCCTAGAAATGTTTGAGGGAACTTTGTAGATGTTATGCTCAAAAAAACAAAACCCAACTACAATAAAAAGCCCTTTAAATTTATGTACCGAAAAAAAAAAACCATGGCATCATGAAATCTGGACCTATCCATTCCAAGCTGCCCTTTGATTTGCAGATAAGATGTTCTGTTTCAGCATCTTTCTTCAACCAGGTGTCGGACAGAGCTGGCCACCCAGGAAAGGGAATAACAGACACGCAGGCACTATTCCATTTCATCCTTAACTTCAATTCTCAAAAAGTTCCTCTAGGTAAAAATAACGCTGAGTTATCTGGAAACCTGGGAAAATGTCTAGAAAGTAAATTAACTGACTCCATGACATCCCTGAAAACTTACAGACCCACAGCCAAGATGAGTTCTTAAACCCCATTCTCAGGACAGCACAGCCAAGATCAAAAGATTTTAAACACCCTCATGTTCCTTAGGACACTGCCAGGAGCAGGGGGCACCCAGGGGTAGCCAGTCCAGCAGCATTTAAACCTCCCTGGACTCTGAGAAGCTTGGGGATGAGCTAATAAACGTCACTGACATGAGGAAATACAAAACAGGCAATTTCTGTACTTCCAGAACAGAAGATCTGTGACAGATCCTCAGCAGCGCTGCAAATTTTTGTTCTGTTTGGGACTCCTGCTCAACCACTGCCCATGTTTGCTGTGCTGTTCCCTTCTCTTTGTTCTCCTGGATACCCTTTCAGCTTTATCAGGATCTCAGCTGCCTGCTTAGCAGCATGATTCAAGTCCAGGATGATATTTGCCTCTCTCATGCCTGGCTGGGGAGTTCCTCTTTGTGATACTCAGCACGTTTCCCTGGGTTTGCCTGGGAATCTGAACCTCAGCTATTCAGAACTGCAGCCCCTGAGAAAACATAAGGAAAATTGCAGTCACATCCTAAGGAAAATGATGCCCTCAAACCAGAAAAAAAAGCTCGAAAAGAATGTCCTACACTATAAGTAAAACTTGGATTGAATGGATCTGATTTTACAGATTCGAGATTCCCAAACTGGGAATTCAAAGACAGACTGAGGTTCTGGGGGGAAGAAGGAGGGCAGGAGGAGGAGCTGGTCAAAATATCTGCTTCAGTCCTTTATTATGGAAAAGAGATATCCAGGGATACCCAGTTCCACCTGTCCTGTGGCAGGGGATCTTTAAGATCACCTAAAGATGTAAAGATTAACTTTAAGGTCCCTTCCAACCCAAACCACTCTCTAATTCTATGATATTCTCACATTTCCAGATGTGAAACCTATCTGTGTGCTCAAGTCAAGTGAAGCTGAAAGCTGTAAAATACATCAAGAGCCTGGCTTTAGTTCAGAGACCATTCCTTATCTTTGAAAAAGGGGATTTTTAATACATTTTTATAACTTTTCATAATACCTATCTGGAAATTTGGCAAATTCTAAGGAAAATGAATCGATATGTGTGTCCTTAAGGGATCACAAAGTTACACCTCAACTTCAGACACTGAAAACATAAAGCATGGACTGAAGGCTGACCATTATTGCAGGTACCTGTATCCCAGGAGCTGCCTGTGCTCTGTTCACCATTCCACATAGGAATGTACCTTATAAAAAAAATAGTAAATGCCTACCGTAAGCTTTGAGCACAAGGCATCATTAGGAAGTTACTTCTGTGGAACAAACTACTTCAGCCTTCACAGCATCATTCTTAAAACCACTTGAAAAATAAGGTGCAGAGGCTGTGATTGGCTGTGGGTCTCAGTCCCTCCTTGTTTGAGAAGAAAAATATTGTCTGGAGGGTGCCTGGGCTCTGAGTGCTAATTGCCATCACAGCACACATCATTTGTTTCAGGAACAGAGGTGCTGAGTGCTGGGAATCAGATTCAGCAGCAAGACCCCAAACCTTTTAATAAATCTGCAGAATTAAAATCAGGCCCTGTGCTTTGTTTTGTGAAGAGTCCCTGCTCTCAGCAGAATGTTTCAGGGAGGGTTCATGGTGTCACGTTAATCATAAGACCAAAAAATCTGGCACTCACTGCACATCTGCTCTGCTTTTACTCTCTGTGCTTGACCCCATCGCACGTCCTTGGCATGAGCTCACATAACATAAAAGGATCTGGGGCTGCACAGGGTGAGGGCCGCCAAGTTTAAAGCACAGCACTGTCAGGTTGAAGCCAAGCTCTCAGTGCAGTATTTTCACACTCCTGGGGCTGGTAGGTCTACGGGGCACTGCTTGGCAGAAAATTACACAAGAGTATGAGCAATCAGAGCAGAGCCAATGCTTGTGAAAATTGCAGAAGAGGAGGTTTTGCTACCCGATTCTGTGCCAGCAAATGGGCAGGGGTGGCATTTCCAACAGGACAGGTGGGGGCACACCTGTGTTTGGTGGGGCATCACCCTGTTGTCACCCCATGAGCCCCCTGTCACCATCTGAATGACATTAATAAATCAAATTTCATAGTACCACTTTAAGATTAAAAAAAAAAAAGAAATTAAATTCCTCACTTTGGTTTCATGTGGAAGAGGCAGTTTCCTTAGTTGCAAAATATTTTTTCCTCAGATTTCTAATTCAACCAAACAAAAAAATAAAAGAGCAAAAAAAAAAAATTTGAATTGTTATAAGCAAAAGTTAGGAGAGAAGCTGGTCCTTAGTCTGAAAGGTCTTGTTTTCATTAATGAATGTACCTGGCTCTGCTTAATTTCCAATGCTGTCCACATTCCCCAGGGAGAATTCCTTCAGCAGAGGAAAAAGAATAAGAAAACAAAAAATAAGAATGTTCTTAGTTTATATTGTCTGTAAAGCTGTGTCTGTGCTGCTGGAGACCTGGCTGCAATGGGATAGGTTTTTCAGAAGTCTTCCAGCTGGGAAATATTCCCACCACTGGTGGGATACTCCTGGGTAAATGCACTGACTTTGAACAAAGACCTTTCAGTGTAGCCAGGGGCTGGTATCTTTCAGAAAAGTTGTGATTAATCTCTACAGCAGAGTTATACCCCAGGTTTATTCCTGTGCTGTCAATCTTAAATTTGCTACTTTCCTCCCTTTCCCCTCCATCCTTGCCTGCTTTGCTCTCTTTGCTTTGGCGATTTTTGTTCATCATGATTTACAGTTTCCAAAGGATGCTTCTAATGCATTTAAAAATAGGAAACTTGAAAATTAAGTAAGTTAAAACTTTTTAGGTAAATACTGTGCAGGATATGAATGATCTAAGCTTTGATTTCACATTAAAAACCAATCATTAAGGATCTGAGATCCAGAGAGTTTAGACCTGTACTGTTTATAAATTTGAGGAACTGTCAATCCCTAAGGCTTGGCACTTGTTTTGAAGTATTAAAAGTGATATATGCTTAAATTGCAGCTCTCCAGCCTTTCCAGTTAAGGCCCTGCTGCTGCAAACAGCAATGTCTTGCATCAAACAAATCTTTTCTTCTAGTTAGGGTGCACCTTGCTTATAATCCAAGTTACTGCTATATTAAATGATGTTGTTTTTAGAGCAGAAAATTATTAATACTGGAAAGGCAGCGATTATTTTTTCCTCTTCCAAGCAGAGGGAGCTTTCCTGTGACAGGTTCCCATGGATCAGCTAAATTAATGGATCTGTGTTTCCTGAGTGAACATGACTCACGGAGCAGAAAGCACCAGGAAGTAATTGATGCTTTGCTGCCTCATGTCCTCAAGTCAATCCATTAATTCCATTAATCCACATTTACCTGTCATTATACCCAGGAAACAAACAGCAAAAAATCCCTTAAACAGAGCAATGACTCCATGGGCAGAGCCCACAAAACCACCCCAAGCCCTCCAGTTTCTCTGGTCAGTGCCTGGAAGGCAGCACTGAACCCGCGATTCTTCCCTTCTCTAAAGAAAGAAAAGGCCGTGCAGAGCAGGAGGGGGCAGAGGGAGCAGTTCTGCTCGTTACCATGAAAAAGGAGCTGTCAAAGCATCACTTCTTTCATCCTTCCTGCCTCGGCAGCCCTTTCCTGACCCGGCAATGGGAGCTGCAATCAAAGCGTGCAGTGAGCGGTGAGGCTGTGCCGGCTGCGCAGAACAACCGCGGGGCGTGGGGATGGACAGGGGCCGGGCAGGCACAGCTCAGCCCGGGCTTCCTTCAGCCCATGGAGGCAGAGGCTGCTGCCTGCCCAGGGAAACCCTCTCCCTTTTCCAGCCCTAATCCTGCGAGGGAGGCTCGTGCGTGGGGAACGCGGGTGGATGTCCCCTGTGCTCCGGGGCAGCAGCAGCACGGGCTGTCCTTGTCGTGGGGACCTGAATCTCCTCAGGCAGCCTGCAGGAAGGCTCAAACCAAGGTTAAATGCTGGCACAAGAATGGCTGATTTTAATTAAGTTCTGCGTTGGAGGGAGACTGCTGTAACAGCTCACAATAGGCAAGATGAATGTGAGCTGGGAGAGCTGCTGAAGTACAGAAAGAAAACCACGCCCTGCATTGTTTTTGAAGTCGTCCATCAGTTCAACATGCAGAGACCTGAGTTCACTTTCAGGGGTTTATTATTTTTGGTGAAATTAAGCAAGCCAATGCTTTTGAATTTTGGTTTGTATTTTAACCAAGCTTAGAATGAAGCAACTTGTCAGCGACAAAAGTTCTCCCAGGACCTTGGCAACAAACGCTGCCTTGCCAAGCTTTACTAAAATGCATTATTTTTTACAGTACTTTAGAAGTGAAACTGTAAACCCGTGATCTGGCCCAGAATATAATATATGAAATGGCAAGTCAGAGATGAGTGCTATAAAACAGGCGCAAAAAAAGTTCATGTGGCTTAGATTGTGTATTCTTAGATTTAAAGGGCTTCCCCACCCTCCTCGATTAAACAAATTCCTACTGCACACACTGGTAACGTACTTAGTGGATGATATGCATTGTAAATGCATCCTACATTTTATATTTTAAAGGATTAATTTGTGCTTAAGAAGCTGATGTCTGATGTGAAACCCCAGGATAGATCAGGCTGTTTCTATCTCATTAAACACTGCAGAAGGGACCATCGTTCCGAGGTGAGCCTGAACTAATCTCTGGAACTAAAAGCAGTGAAGTTCCAGCTCAGTAATTTGATTCATGTCTCCACCTAAAGTGTATTTCAATCACAAAGCTTGGATTCAGATCAGAATATGCACTGAGGGGGAGCTGGATACCTAACCTTGGCTTTGGCTTAATTTCAACTCTGACTGGTAGTTTGGAAACATGTTTTGTTTGGGCTGTAGTTTAGTTGGGGAAATATGCTTTATTCCACATGGTAAGGAAAGCTACAATATTGTGATTATCATTTGATTTTCAGGTAAAATAATATTGAAAATAAAAATTTAAAAATCACTCAGTCAAGATGTGAAAAACCAGGATCAGCTGTGAAGTAGTGCAGAATCAGATTCATTTTGGGGGGCAAAAACCAAAACCAGCCTCAAAAAACACTTTCAGCTTCAGTGAAACAGATACAGTGATGAACTCATAGTCTATTACAACTGCTGAAGAATGATATCTTTGAGCTTTATAACCCTAGGATTGCATCTGTTCAGTTATTAAGCTGCAGGGAGGAAAGCAAATATAATATTAAAATGTATTACAAAGGGAATAGAGAACAATACAAAGAAAATAATTATGCACATTCACAGAACACCTGTATCAGAGCAAGGAAACTCGTGATCCTTTCACCTAAACCAATTAAACTGGAAGAGGCATTGAAAAGGCAACAAGTGTGAAGAAAAGGCATGGAAATTATTTTAGCCACTTGCAGATGTGGAAGAGAGATAGTTGAGGAGAGATGTGAAATTTTCTGTAAATTTTCATCTGTAAAATCTGTAAAATTTCCATCCAGAAGATGAATGGGGAAGAATTGTTCAGTCTCTCAGCACAGGAACTGTGAGTCAGCTCATGAGAGAAGGAGGCAGGTTCAAAGCAGCCAGAAAACAAAGTGATTCTCACCCTGTGGGTCCCACGAGCTGTGGAGCACCTTCCTGCACAGTGCTGAGCCTGAGGACAGGTTACACAGATTAAGCAAGTAACTAAAATACCAATTAAAAAAAACACTTAGAACAATCTTAGAAAGAGGACATCTTCACCTGAGTCACCATGGAAATTACTGAAATACTGCAGTGAAAGGACAGGGGAGGACTAAGGAGTCACCTGAAACATGAAGAGCAGGAGAAATGTATCTTTAGGTGTTGTCTTTGAGCCTTTAATATACATCAAATGGCAAAATAAAGAGTTTGATTTCAGAAGGGTCTCTAACATCACCTTGGCTTCATCTGCAGGAATCCAAGGTCACAGCTCTGAGAATGAAGCTCACCTCGCACCTTTAGTCTCAGAGGACCCATGCTCTAAGCTGAGCCCTGACTCACACTTGAGACCATAGCTTTAGATGTTTTCCCTTCACATCCAGTTCCCCTTTGAAAAAGCTATTTTAATGACCAGCTATTACCCACATCAGTTACTCGTCCTACAATCACCTTTAAGATGACCTACAAACTTAGAGATGCTGTTTAATCCTTTTGTAACCACCACCTCCCATTCAGATGCACAAGTATCACTGATAGCTGGAGATTAGTAGGATTTCAAATGGATTAACTGTTCCTCTAGTAAGAAGAATTTCTGAGTTACAGTGATAAATTTTAGCTTGAATTTGGGGAAACCTCTGACTCTCAGCTTTAGCCTGAACTTCCCCCTTAGCAACCTCTCACAGGATTTCTTGCACACCCCTCACAAGCTTCTCCTTGTGGGACACAATGAGTAGGATACAGGATTAGGTGGCTGAAGAGTCCAGCCAAAATCTGGTGTGACAAACCCCTGCACAAGTCCCTGCCTTTAGGTCAGGCTTTCCCTTTCTGGACTGGATGCCTATTGTCCAGTCTGCAATCACTTAATTCCTGTGCATTCAGAGCCCAGGAGTTCCTGCTGGGCTGGGAACCAGCCCAGGCCATTCAATGGAGATGTCAGCCTTTGTGTGAGAGACAGCCACACCAATATTGCAAGGAGCCTTTTCATCCCTGCCTGCCTACAGCAACATTTAATCTGAAAAGCCAGGCTTAGTGTTTCTGACATGCTGGTACAGCAAATATTTCCCCACATAATTGAAAAAGATCATTTGTAAGAGTGTTGGCCCAGAGGTTCTCAACATAGGCTGGGGGCAAGCAGAACATTTTCAGAATGCCATGTGTTTATCACAAGTAAAATACGGACTTTAATATTTGCATTCATTTGGCCTCCATGCTGTTTGCAGCTGGCTGTCACAGACGTACACTGGGGTTTCTCTGTTCACATCTGCTCACTTCACTCCAAGCTGCTTGGTATGTGCATCTATACCCAATATTAAAGATTCTGTTCAATAATCTGTGTGGTATCATTCACCAGGTGAGGCACATCCAAGTGCCTCACCTCTCTCTGCACATAAAGGCAGGTCTGACTTGGGTTTTCATGCCCTGTTGGGACTGTCAGGGAGAGAAAATGGTGTTCTATAACCCTGGAAAGAGGGATTATTCTCATTTCAGTCCAGGTAGTCCTGAGATAGAAATACAACATTTTATCTCATTGAAAAAAGGAATTCAGTATTAATGGGGAATCCTCTTTTCCTTCAAAGCCCCTCCAAGGATATAAGAATAGCCTGATTCCACACATGGAGAGGGAGCAGACAGGAGAGCTGTGCTGTAAACACAAAACTCAAGCAGATGGCACAGGAGGAGTTACTATCTGCAGGGCACACTCAGCCCACTTGAATTATTCACTTCAAACAGGAGCAAAGCGCTCATTCCAAACTTACCCCACCAGCTTAGGAATACAAGGAGCTGGATTTTCAGCAGTGCCACTGCTCCCACAGCAGTGGGATTTTATTGATACATATTCTACACTCAAACTGTACTATCAGATTTATTTCAATCACTGTAACCACTCATGTCACCAGAAAAATCTGGTGGTTTACATGGCAAAATGAGAAGGTAACTTTGTGTAATAGATCTTATTAATTTGTACTGTCCCCTTGGCCAGGGACTTAAGAATATTTTGAACCTGACATTCAAGTTTGTTATTCAGAAATCTCTTATTATAGAGGTTACACTGTCCTTGCCAGAACCAAATATATAAAACACAAGCTGTATCCTGAATATTTTAGTCCTAGATAAATGTCTATATGATAAAGAAGCATGATTAAATTATCTGGTTAGATTATTAAGAAAAATCTCATTTAAAATCTATTCACATCAATGTATGTCTTGGAGAAGGCTGTGTGCTGTGAATTCTAGAGAACTCCATCATGAATATCAAATACACACAACTTAAAAAGCAAACACTGATTTAGAAGAGTTACACTTGGACTAGATAATAGCTGTCAGTCCCTTCCCACTGAACTGTGCTATCATACAAGGAGAACTCATCAGGTTTTTAAACATGGCACTGTAGTTTTCCTCTTCAGGAAATTCAGCTTTTAAAAATAAACCACGTTTTATCAGATTTCAAAGTTGCAGGTCCCAGGGAATGGGACAAGTTTTCCTTTATGGACTGTTTTGAACTTTCAACTTAAGGAGCTTTTTTCCATTGTTATTGATGCTGTGCTGGCAAATAAGTACAAATAAAGAACAGCACATGCTGCTGTACTAAAATTTATGTGTGTTTTTGGTAGGTTTTATATATGATGCTAAAATCAATCCTTAGAGCACTTTCCAGGTGGTCACAGACCCACAGGGAATGAGAAAGAATTTGATTAAAGCAACCTAAATGTGGATTCCAGAGTGATTGCTCAGGAAATGACCCCCTGCACCAGCTGAGATGGGGCTGATGGCAGCCTGAGGTCTGCACTGGCAGATTCTAAGATTTGATTTGGGTTTTATACATCTTGTAGGAGAAAAGTCAAATGTGTTGCCTCGAAATGATGTTACTCTGATTTCAGCAGTTTTAATAGAGGCTGGAGGATCTCTTGGGGAACACCAGGGGTAGTTTGGAGAGGTGCCAATCACCCCAGGGCCTGCTGGTACCTGCAGCCCTTGGCAGAAGAACAAGGAGGTCTCATATCTCCATCAGCCACATCAGCCTCGGGAAGGGAGAAAATCCAAAGGGTCCATGGAAGATGTGCCTGCCAGGAGCATATAATCGTTAGAATTAGTGTTTAAAACTAAACAAGGAAAACCTAAAAACGGTAAGAGTTGCAGGCACTGAATCCTTGGAAGGCTTGTAATGGTTACACAGTAAATATCTTTCAAGATGGTATCTCGTGGATGTTGAGATTTTTCTACATTTTCTTCTGTAATGCAGTGACATGAGAAGCCAATGAGAGCAGCACCAGCATAGCTGTAGTCAAAATCCAATTTTGCTCACAGAAACCAACACCAACAAAACCCAACTAATCCCACCCTTGGAACAAAGGCTCTTTGCAAACAAATTTAGTCTGCCCAGATGCATATTTCCAATTCAGTGTGATGTAGATATGGACAGAGCTTGGAAACAATAAAGACAATTTTTTTTTTTTTAATCCCCTACAAGACCTTTGGGACCGTTTGATCCACTGTACTTAAGTGCAGCCTGGTTATATTCCAGAGCAAGGAGTGGAGGTGTCTGTCCGGCAGGAATTCAGCAGAATTTGCCAGCTCTGTGGCTGCTGCTGGGGATCCCAGAAAGTCCCAGGCTCCAGCCGATACCAGGCTCGTTCTGGTGTGCAAAGAGAGGCAACAGTGAAGGAAAATGGACACTCCACACAATTTAATCACAACAGGATTGTCCTCAATGGGGAGCAATAAGGCTGTCAAAATTAATAATATGGTCCTGTGAAATGGAGAAACTGTAAATACTGAGATAAGATGTCACATGTCTGTAAGGATAGGCTTTTTTATGTCAATTAAAATATCACAGAAGTCCATCTGCATAATATGTGTGTGTGTAAATTTCAAAATACTGATTATTGGAACCTGGGAAAAAAATGCTCTGTGCCTGCATTTGCTTTATTGAAGCACCCACTGAAGCTCCCTGTCAGACACAGGACAGTGGGCAAGGTGAAACTCTAGGCATATTTTCCCTAATTTCTTCTTGTTTCCATGTAAAGATTGATACATTTTTGTAAGCCTTACATTTTGTTTGGATTTCTGTAGCTTGTTGTTATATGGAATAGAGATGTAACATCATGAATTGTTCTCAAAGCAGGCTCTGAGAGGCTTAAACCAAGGCCCTGATATCATTTTCATCATATCACATTTGAGTTCTACATGATGAAGCTCCATCTTGGGGGATTATTTGTTTGAGAAGGTTCAGAAATTTGATTACCATTTTTATTACAGGAGCAACTGAAAATCCCAATAATAATTGGCTCCTCATTCAGCTTTATAAACAACCTCTGCTTCAGGTCACTTCTAAAATTCAAACCAGTCCTTCAGAAACCTATCTTTGCTATTTTTGGATGCATTAAAAACTGGCCCAAAGTGAATGTCACATCACTGGGTCTCTCTGTAAACATTTAATAATTCAATTTGCTGTCACACAAGCTGGTATCTGACAGGAGAGTGGGCAAACAAGGGCACCTTTGCAATCAGGGCGTTCCTGAATGCTCTAAATGCTCAGTTTAGGGAGCGGTTCCATCCCGCTACAGTCACGTCTCTGGGTTTAGGATTGCACAGGGAGATCCTCAGTCCTGCAACTTCGTCAGACTTTTCTTGGTTTTTACATAGGCAACAGGAAGGACAGGAAAAGAATCCATTTCTTTGAGGTAGCAGCTCTAGCAGAATGGAGATAAAACCCTGCTTGATCTGCCAGGTTTTGAGCCTAAAGAATACAACAGCAGCAGGGTTCATTTACAATTTCCTAAGCACACAAGTGTCAATCCCACTCTGAGTTATCAAGGAAGTTACACTGATGATAACACCAGCAAGTCACAGAAATCCTGTCCACACCAGGGGCACAACCTCACCATTTCAGGAGCAGTGGTGTCACTGTGGACTCTCTTCCCTGGTCTTGAAACCAAATTGCAGAAATAGCAGAGCCCAGAATTTCAAATGTGATGGCTCTGCTGAGTTACCAAGGGAAGGAAGGCTCAGGGAGCAATCCTGCAATTGTCTCCATCTGTGGCCATGGGTTAGCCCCAAGCAGCAGCACCCAGCAGACACAGCAGAGAAGCAGCTCTTGTTTAACAGCCCAGCTCCCAGTCCCACATCCAGTCCCACATCAACTGCATCAGGAAATTTAGAATATTCAGCTGAATAACAGCAGACTGTCCACGTCAAATTGCACATGGCCAGAAAAAGGTATTTCCTAGAATCCTGCTCGGTGGGAAAATGCAGCAGCATCTGACAGAATCCCATTGTCTGGACCCAATTAAAGGGCTGCACACAAGAAACTCCTTTGGAATAAAGGCAGGCCTGGAAGCTCTGCTGCAGGCCAAGGTTTTGCTGAACTCTTTTCTAAACATCAGTGACACATTCTAGAATCACCTTTGATCCTGCATGGTTTAAGGGGCACTGGGAACTTGTACCTCGTGTTTTTCCCACACTGCTATGGACCCAAGAGCCTAAATTCCCATTATTCTGAGAAATGTATTTGAATAACAATTCTTGGAACAGGTGCCAACACTGTCACCAAGAGATGCTCCCTGTCATCTCTGGTATCCACACCTGGAGGCTGCTTGAGGCACTGGGGCATGATGTGCTTGAAAAGTCATCTGAAACAGATCTGCATGTGGAATACCCTTTCTTCCTGTTCCTAATGATGTGTTTGGGTTTCAGCTGGAGATCTGGGAATGATCTGGCATTTTAAACAAATGCTTCTGCTAGAAAATCAAATTTATGCACCAGTTGGGGTTTTTTTAACTGGCTTTGACCCTTCACCAGATCTGGAGCCTGTCACTTCTCAAACCAGCATTAATAGTGGCCCTCACATCTGAAACTCTAAGGTCCTTTCTATTCCCAGTAGGATGAGAGCCCTGAAAATACGTGGTATTTATCCTAACTCTCCCAGCTCTGGGCAGGATCAATGCAGTTCAATGAGCCTTTGCTAATGCAAAGCAGACTTGGCATGCTCATGGGATGCTGTCATTAATCCTTGGAGGACATAAACCTGCAGCTGGCTCCGTTTACTGCCAGCAGCTTTTTTTAATGACCCTCCAGATATATGATGTTTAATGTAGTCCTGCTCTGCTCTGAGGAATTTATAATCCAAAAGGCAGGCAGAGCATGGTAAATCCCACCGTTAGCTGTTGCTGCCAGGCTGATCAGTGCAGGGTGTGAAAATGCACTCTGAGGGCACTGTCAGAGCCTCTCTGAACCACTTGGCACATCACAGGGCAGCAAACATTCATGCAGTGAGAGATTGCACTGATTACTTGGACTCGCAGCAATCAGGAGCATTTTAAAGAACCATGAGTGATGGTTTGGAGGGAGAAGGGGACTCTGCTGATGAATCTGAGGCTGAACGCTGCAACAATATTGCACTTTGCACAGACTGTATTGATTTCTTTTCCCATTTAGTTGCTTGAAGTATCTACAGAAAACAAAACTAAGAAATATCTCCGCTTACTACAAAGCCCTGCTTCTGGTGTGTTTAGTCTCTCTCAGATGAAACAGTCTCTTGACAAACACCAGTGCTTTCAATGGTTTTAGCTCGAGCAGCAAACCAAAGCCATCAAGCTTTCTCGTGGGGCTGAGCTGAAAGGAGCCCAGAGCTCTGCAGCACATCACTGCTGTTTGTGCTCTGACCTCAAAGGGACTCTCACATCTCCAAAGCCTTCTGCACTCGCTCTGATGGAAACTTCAAAAAGTACAATGTGAAAGGTTTCCATGAAATTCCGGGGTGTTGCTGGTATGGCTTTAAAAATCAGACTAGCAGCATTGCCAGCTGGGTAGAGTGGATAAAAGAGAGTTTGTTTCAGATGCTTTTGCATTGTGAGGATTTTTAACTTTTGTTTCATATATCTCTTGAAACACAATGTGTCTAATTACTAAAGCCTAGCAGTGGAACTCAGAAACATCCTCTGCTTTCATTTTTTACCATTTTCTGTATTAGAAACGAGCACAGAATGTATTATGCCCAAATTCTCAAATGCATACTGTGAAGGCCAATTCTATCTTCTTCTTTCTGATGCTTGGTTTTGTGAAATGTAGAAAGTGACAGTAAAAGTAAGGTCAAATTTCCTTTGAAGGATTTACAAATTTAAGAGTTTCTCCCTCAAAAATGGTCATCCCACATCCTATATCCCCATTTTTGATGGGCTTGTGCCAACTACCTAACACTCCATAGCCTAAGAAGTTTCCCAATGCAGCCAGATATGAACTGGAACATTTTCCTAGGGTAACTGTACTTGCTTTTAAGGTGGAGAGTTGCAAATTCCCCCTCCCTTTTCAGTGCTCACAGTAAAATCTACAACAACTCCATAATATTTGGGACTTTGTGGGAGTTTGAAGATGGATCAGAAAGGATCAGTGCAAGACTTCTAGAAGGTTTTAATTAACAAATATTTCTGTGTGTCAGATTTTGTCCAATTTTATCTTGACCTGTCTTTCCTTCTAATGCATAAATCTCAGGATTTGAAACTGAATTATAGAATGTCAAAAAGCTGAGGGAAAAGATTAAAGATCTCATATTGGGGGCAAGAGGAATGGGATCAGCATTAGAAAGTTTGGGATCCCATCCAAGACTGAGACAGATGGGAAGTTTTCCAAAAGTGTTGCCCAGGGCAGTAAAGTGAAAATAGAAAATACAGTGTAAAAACCTGGTTGCAGAAGTTTCAATGTTGGTCACCTATTGTCAACTACAATGAAAAGCTAAATATATTTTATAAACACCTGAGGTTTTTACTTCTACTGCAGCCCTGTGATGTTAAATTTAATCATTGTTTTTACATAAGATAGTACAACTGGAATCACCTACTGCTTCAAACAACCACATTTATTTTAAGTCTTCCTCCTAGTGCTGGTTACAGAAAGCTTCTGAGAACTGCTTCCTGTTTTTCATACAGATTTCCCTCTTTTCCTGTGGAAATCTATTGAGGAAGCTCAATGAAAACAAGAGGAAGTATCTGTTTCTAAATACCTGTGAGAGTGTCCAGAGAAATGGGAATGCTGCATAGAAAGACTTCAATAATGAGGGAAAAAACTGCAATTAAGCATTGGCCTAAAAAAAAAAAAAAAAGATAGAAAAGCAAAGAGCCAAAGCCTTTTGTTAGAATAATATTGACTGGGAAAAGATGAATCCTGTTTACCCAACTTCCCTATGAGGAATTTTCCTAATAACCATGTCCATCTCTCTCCTTCACCTCATTTATTAGCTCTGCACTGCAGCCTGTGATGGCCACATAACCCCAGCCAGGGTTCAGGGGGTAAAACAGTACCACTGAGCCATGGAGGATTAAACATTTGACCTCCAGAATGTCCCTTTTCAATAGCCCAATGTTAGTACATTCTGTAGCACCTTAAATATACGGCTGCCAAAACAGAATCACCCTCAGAACCCAGTTTTGCATCACTTAATTACCTGTGAGGTCACTCCAGTGTGATTTGGACATGAAGTTTCTACACTGTGGAGGCAGAAAATCCAAAACAAAAGTAGAAAGTTCATTTAATGTATTTCAGCATAATTTAGTGTCTGCTTCTGGTTTCTGACAGAAGCTGGGTGATGTCTCCTCCCCAAGCACTGCAGTTCTGCTGCATGGCTGAACCTTTCAAAGAGAAACTGAGCCTCAGGCACTGTGAAAGGGTGGAAGGTGCTTTTGTTCCAATTTTTCACACCCCTGTTAAATAATCTCTATGCAATTTCCAGGGCAGCACCTACTTGCTTAGTCAAGGTTCTTGCATGTTCAGTGAAAATGTAGCTGAAAAAACAGGCTGAGTGTGGGGAAGGGAGGAGAAGTGGGAGTTATTTTAATAAAATCCACCTGCTCCTTTGTCCTGCAAAAATAAGCCCTATTATCAGTTATAGTTCTTTGCAAGGGCTCCTGTCAGGATTTCATTTATCTTTTATTGATTTATTTTATTGATATTTTATTCTTGTGCTAATTAGTCTGTATTTTTCAGTCCTTCTCTTATCTTTTTCCCAACTAGGGTCTTTCCAACACACACTGAGCCTTTGTTAGCTCCTTTATCTTCTGGTTTCTGCAAAAATGTCCTTGTGGTCCATAAGTTCTGCACTTTTTGTATCCAATTTCAACAATATATCTCTCTCTCTCCCAGGCCTTGTTCATTGAAGCACATCAAGGTTAGCACAGCAAAACTTCAAGTTTCAATGATTTTCCCAAGCTGTATTCCCACACTTGCTACTTATGACAAACTTTGCTAAAGGCTGACTGAAAGTGATTTAGGACTAACACACTGCTTATAATTAGTATACTGGTTATTATTAATTAAAAGTTAATTTAAACCATTAATTTAAAAATTAGAAAATTGAAATAATTTCCAACACAACAACATTTCAAAAAATGACAAACCATCAATATCTGACCAATGTTTCATTAATTTTGGCCACACTGTCCAGTTAATGCTGACATGACCATGATTGAATTTTCAGTCTGTCTTTGCTGGCCTGCTGTGCGCCCAAGCTGCACTCCTTAAATGTATTTTAGTGTGTATTTATCCCCACAGTCCAGTTGCTTAACCATTTTAGAGTACCTTGAAATACTGTGTTTGGTCTAGTGGAGGTCATCCACAAACTTGGAGTTACACACATTCATACAGTAACCCATATTTATGGCATCTGGTTTTTTCAGAGACAGAAACAGGTTACTCATATCCATTTTCTCCTCCATTAAATATCTGTGTTAATCTATGGTGACTTCCTGTAAATGTTCAGTGATGTTGCTCATGGCCATCCTGCAGAGTCCAAGAGATTCTACCTGACAGAAGAGAGGGGAGAACTTCCAAGAGGAGCACTAAAGTTTGCCTAAGCCCCTTATGAATCATGATTTTATGCTATTAACCATCATAGGAATAAATACAGTATAATCATATTACAGAAACTGAAAAATTGCCTATAAAGCAAAAGCTTGAGGAAAGCTGTAAATGAACTTGTATAACCCATAAGCTGAACTTGGATGGAGTGAACTACTTGGAAAGGGTAATACTGAAATCTTTATTCAGCAAAATGTTTTAGGAGGTGTGTAACCTTATTTATGTAAGGATTGCAACCAAGACAATGAAGCTGAACTGTAATTAAACTGGGTTTATGTCAGTGAGATGACACAATTGGCTAAAATTATGCACCTGCTTCAGTGTTCTGCTGCAGTAGGAAAGATTTTATGTAAAGTTTAAGCTTAGATAAGTTTGAGTGAATTTGGTGGTAAATACAATGCAAACCTGCTTGCACTGAGGCTCAAAGGAAAGGGAGGTGCTGCTGAGACAAGCAGGGGTGCAGACTTGAGGAAGGGAGATGAGCCAGAGTGCTGAACACAGCGGTAGAAATCAGTTCTTACACACAGGGAGTCACTACATACGGTCACGTTATGCTCCTGTCACTGGCTTCTTGACCTCCCAGTAATATTTCTTGTTCAACCATATGACCCACAAAAATAGAAGTTGCTATAACTGCTGTCAAAACACAGCTAGGATCCTGATAAATTCAGAATCACTGGGCAGCGTTTTCTGGTCTCTATGAACGGGCAAGTAACTTCTAAATATTTGCAAAGGAAAACAACTGACCCTGAGATTGGTTTAGTTGGTCGGAGCATTGCTGCTAATAGTGGTTGTGGGTTTGATCCCACTATGGACCATTCCCTTAAGATTGATCCTTGTGAGTTCCTTTCAACTCAGAATATTCCGAGAAGTTCTGTGAATCAATTCAGGAATTGCTTTTCACAGTCACCTACCAGAACAATACTTCAAGAAGGCAAAGGACAGGCTGCTCTCAGGAAACTTAGAACTGTTTCAAAAGGCACCGAAATAGCAGGCACAGAGTTTAGCTTGAAGGAACACACGGCGTTACAGAGTATCTGGTAGAGAACAGCACTCTCTGAAGCTGTGAGGATGTTTTCACAAACAGCAGTGCCCCAGCAAACACACCGGGGTGAGGTCATTGCTGTTGCTTCCTGATCCAGGATCTGAGGCGGTGGAAGCTGCGCCTTCCCCACGTTCCCAGCAGGGAACTGCTGCCTCTGACACCTCAGGGCTCCCAGAGCCTCCTGCTCCCTCCTCAGCACCATCCCCAGCACAGCTCTCCTGTGGGAGCACCGGGAACCTGCAGGGGCCAAAAGCCCTTTGGACACTGCCTAAGAAATACCCAGCCTGGATCAAAACTGATGATTGCAGCCCCTCCCCTCGCACATTCCTGCCGGATTTTCCCAAATGCTCAGGAAGACCTGCTCAAAAATAGCTCCCAGCCAGCTGAAGGCACACTGTTTGCTGTTAAATGAGCCATCTCCCTCTTCTGTCACTCTAAATCCACGAGGCTCTAAATCCTTGAAGTTGCTGAAATAAATCCCGAAGGAATTTAGGTGCCAGTGAGTAGGTGCTCTCAGAGTCTGTGCCACACTCCGTGAGAGCTGCAGTTTTGCAAACATCAAACAGAGCTCGGGCACATTTTTAAGCTTTCAGAGCTGAATTCAGTAGGATCCTCACCCTGCTGCTAAGTACCCCCTGACTCTTAGGAAGTGCACTTCTCTATCTGGGAGGCATTAAAAGGCTCCCTGGACATTTGATTTTTACTGACACACAGGAGATAACAGAGGGATTCCTGGGGATTAAACAGCACACGTCTACGTGAAGGAACACACGAGGGTGTGGGTGGTTACACAAGCAATGGCAGAAAGAAATGATCTGCAGGAGCACAGCTCTGCTTTCTCTGGCTTCTATGCTTTATGCCAAGTGCCTTGGGTAGAGCTGTCAGTGCTCAGAATGCCACAGTATTTTAGTTATTGGTTTTTGATTATAAGCTTTTGAGCATACCTCTGTAAACTCCACCAGGAGAGACAGAATTCTAAAAATCTAAGTTTGAAAAGCAGGAAGGACAAATAGATTTCGAATGTATCCAGGGAATTCTGGCAAGGGTGTGTGGAGGTGTGTCTGTGTTTGCTTCCACATGCCTCTGTTGCTATTCCTTATGGACTGGGCTAAAATCAGATCCCCAAAAACAGCCACAGAGAGGTTTTTCACCTATGGGGCTGTTCCCCTGACTGGAAATCACCGAATACCAGGTTGGAAGAGACCTCAAGGAGCACCTGGCCCACCCTTTCTTGGCACAAGCATGGTCTTGAGTGAGAATTTATTCTCACATAAGCATCACCAATTCCACTGAGGGCAATTTGCTCTGTGGGCTGAGAGGATGGCCAGGGATGCACTGTTATTGAACCAGCACGCACTCAGGGGGTCAGGACAATACTGAATAAAGCCCCTCTGGTCCCTCAGCTGTCCCTGAGCGCAGTTTGAACACAAACAGAGGGACTGCTGTGCTGCTCAGCAGTTTGGGGGTCTAACACCAGTCCCAAAGTCCACAGGCAGACTCTTGTGGGCTCTTGGAATAATTCTGACACTGCCAACTTAACACAAACGTCAGTTATACCAAAGAAATTGTTCCACTGTGGAAGGAAGGGAAACTCAAGAGAAGAGCTATGTAACAGATGAGAAGGAGCAAGGGCTCATCACTTCCAGCTCCAGGACGAGGAGGAAAATGAAATCGAGGTTTCTAAGTCGGACTTCAAAGAAATCTCGTGTAAGATTTAGCAAAGATCTTTTGTGCTAATAATTCAATCAAGAACAGGTAAAACTTGAATTTATCCAGCTTTATTTAGGTATGTGTTGTGTGCATCCAAACTTCCAGTGCAGATATAAACTTTGAGCTAGCAGGGTGTGGAAAAGGAGTTCTTTTTTCCAGTAGAAGAACATCTGGAAAACATTTCCTTCATTTTGTCACAAAAGAATTCATCAGGGGGCAGGAATATCTGAATGATATAATTCCAGAGTGATGTATGTTTCTCCTGGGTACTGCAGTGACTATCCCCCACAAATACCCCTCACAACAAAGAGCAGCCTGGTCCATCAAGGATACCCTCAAGCACTATTGTCATACAATATACACCTTGCCAGGTGCAGGATTTATAAAAGCACAATAATTACTCCATCTGTTTAGCCTAATTATCAAATGTTATCTTCCAGGGAGCAGCCTAAATGACCAATAATTCATTAAGAAGGGTAAACTAAAGTTTCAAGGCCAAAGAAAGTTAAGGAAATCAAACAGTGAGACTTGGAGACTCTAAGCTGCTTTGTAGGGCTGAAAGGAAGGTATTCTGTAAGTCACAGAACGAAACCTGCCTGGGCAGTTTTAATTCAGCTTCCACAGGCATATATTTGTAAGAGATTTATGTATGCAGACTGTGTGTCCATGCATAAGAGCCCCTATTAGGTGGGCCTTGCCTAATGCATTTTTTATCCTAATTGGTATTTGTCTTAACTGGTATTTATCTTAACTGCAAGTGTGGCTTTAACTGATGTGTTGAAAAAGCATGATCAGGTTTGCAGTACACTCTTCATCACAGTAAAATATACCAGACTAGAAAGAGTACATATTGAAAATATTCTGCCAGTTTTAGGCACCCCCTCTGACTGATCTAAATGTTCCCAGTACCTGATGTTTCAGAGCAAACCACACAAGTGATAACTTCCATGATCCCATGGATCACTGCTGTTCTCATGCTCTGTAGTCTCAAATTCCATGAAAAAATATAAAAGCAGGACTCAATTATGATCTGTACACATGCAAGAAGGTAATTATGCTCAGAAAGCCAAAATCAAGTAGTTTTCCTAACACTATGGACTGCCTCTGGCAGAGACACGAGTACAATCCTCTTCCTCACAGGAGCAGTGAGTAGCTTTGGCTTCTGCAGCAGATGAGAAAAGAACCTCCCAGCAGAAATTTCCTTCTCTCTAAATCTGTTGTCCATCCACAGAAATCATTCACTCCCTGTCTTGAAGGAGGCAAAGGTCACACAGGAAAAACAGACTGGGATTTTACAAATCACAGCTACATTGCAATGCCTGTGCTCCAGGGGTTAAGGCAACCTCTGGACATCTTGTGAGTTGAGAACCTTCAAAAAACCCAAATACACTTAAAACACAAGAGTTGGCACCAGGTAACATCATCCTGACATCTGTGTTTTCCAGCAAGAGGGTCAGATTCCCCACATTCCCTGCACAGACCTCTGCTCCGAGGGAAGGAGCAGCTGACAGCCCAGTGAATTATCATCCTGCATGTTGGGCTGCACTGGGGGGCAGCAGGAACTCATTTGTGCAGGGCCTTCCCAAACATTTATTGATGGGAGAGTAATGGCAAGACTTCCAGGATTTGGATAGCATCCCAAATTTCATCAGGGAGTGAGTTTGGCCTTTTTTCTGCCTATTTCATCTTCTGTCCTTTTACCTCTACTCCAATCCCATCTCATTTCTCCACATGTAAGTCCACTGTTGCTGCAATTCCCATTGTCACTACACCCGTTGTACCTTCTCAGGGTGTAGCTCCATCCCACGTTTCCATCAGCAGGAAAACCGGATCAAAAGGTCCCTCTCCCTGCTCAGTCCTGCCCAGCCCTGCATTCTGTCACCCCCTGGAAGATGCAGCTCTTAGGGCTGTGCTTTGATTCCAATTTTAAACCTCTCTCCAGAAACAAGAGAGGGATGAGAATTTAAACACAGACAAAGGAGATAGAAGTAAATGGATTTCTGAGGTCTTTGTGTTATTCTTTTTTACCTGAAACCTAAAAGACCAGCTTAAGAAACATTTGGATTGCAGGACATTTAACTCAAATGGCATGGCAGAGCAATGTGCAACGGAAGATCTTCGAATCTAAATCTGAGAGAATCAAAAATGTCCAACAGAACACCCAGGAAATATATTTTTCTAATCTGGTCTCCGATTTTAAGAGGCAGAGCAGCAAGAAAACAGTTGACAAATGAACAGTAAAGAGCTGAGCAGCTAATTTCTGAAAAACAGTTTCCCACAAACAATCTGAGCTCAAGAAGTTGCTTTTTGGAATGGGATGGTGAGGACAATAAAAAGCACATTTCCATTCTGTGACTTCATTATGTCTGTACAAGGGTTTGTACTGGCTCCAAAGTGCTTGAAGTCACCATAGCAAGGACAGCAAGGCCCAATTCTGCCACGTGTGACAGCCCCACTCCAGGATTTGCCTGCTTGTGTCCAATACACAGGGAGATAGAAGGATTCTGCAAGAACACACACAGCCATCAGTTAAATGATTTTTTTCTAGAGGATGGTGGTTTTGGCAAGACAACGAAAATCATCAGCCAACAGGAAACCTTCCAGAACCATCACTATTACAGCTGTAGTTATAACTATACTTTATAACTACCCATATAAAGCCAGGATATTTAGTAATCTTTATTATAGCCACTAAATAGTCATACTTTTAAACATTTATCTTTAATGCTTGACAGATCAAGCTATTTTAAAGCTGAGATTAAGCATCTGGATTGATCACAGAAACTTCATTTAGAGGATTTCTGTTGGAGAGGAGCTCACAGCACCAACCAGAGGCAGAGATATTCAGAAAACCCACACAGACACTCAGCTCCAGTGTGAAAACACACTTAATCTCAACAGTAAATGAAAAGTCATAAATAATTCAAAAATGTGCACGCCTTCTAAAGTATCTAAATCCCTGCAGGGGATAAGCCAAATCTGAAATCATTCTGAGTTCCCTGAACTCTGACAGTGTAGGTAAACAGTACAAAAGTAAAAATCACACCTCATTTTGGTTAAAAACCACAAGCCATGCACTTTGAAAATAAAATATAACTCTGAGTATAATTACACCCAGGGCATTGTACACACTCACACAGTGTTTGATCTGCTCCAAGTCAGTCTCTAAAAGAGATGAGTTAAAGGTCTGTGAATGAGAAGTTAATAATTCCTCAGGGTTATTTTATGATCAGTCAGGAATTATTTAAGCCCAAGATTTGCTCAGCACCAGAAGCAGGTGGGTTTTCCTGCAGCTCCATGTTTCCATAACAATACAGGAGAGCCAATTAAAAGCCAATTAGTCATGGCCATTACTTTAAGGTCCAGTACTTTGCAAACTCTCCCCTCTCCAGTGTCCCTGCTCATTGTGCTGGGGACAAAGGCTCTGGGATGAATGGAGCTGTTTGCCTGTCTCCATGGAAGCCGTGCCACGCTCACCCTACACAAACTCTTCCCAGGCACCTCCAGCGCTCGCTTCCCCCTCTGATCTCTGCCCCAAACAAATGTGCTGTTTATTCACTCTCCTTCTCATTTATGGAGACCTATTTGATGCTGTATGAATACCGATGAGGAAAGAATTAAACCTGTGTTTGAGAAGCAGTGAAGATTCCTGCTTCCAGCTCTTCTTTGAATCCCAAAATCTCTGTCACTTGAAAATTAAGAGTGCCGATTTGGCATTAAAGAGGAAAAAAAAAGCTTCCAGATACAAAAGAAAAAAATAGCCCAGTGGTTAAATCACACGATGAGAAATCAGAAAATCATGGTGTGTCGTTGTTCTGCTACCAAAGAGCACCACCATGACTCCATCCATGCCTCCATCACCTCCCCTGAGAATGAGGATGAAATTCTCTGTACTCCAACAATGTGAACTAAGCAACCCTGAGAAATTGAACCTTCTGTACTGTTTGGTTGTATCTGCTTTGAAGACCAAAAATCAGAGAAAATCCAGTCAGAAATTTGAAATACCCTCCGAAGTGAACGTAGGATCCCATGTCAGTGGCAAAACTGAAAGAGGGAAACAGCCCCTTTCTTCCAATAGACAGCAAAGATCCATTAATATCCTTAATGCTATTCTTGTTCTCTATGACATTTCTGATTGGAACCTTCTCCAATCTGTCCAATTTGTAGTTTCTAGCTGTAGTTTAAAGGAATGGTAAGTGTTGCCCCTGCAGCTTCACAAGCAGCCCCTTTGCCCCTCTCAGTTTCTGGGTAGCCAAAAAGATCCCTGGCTCTGCCTCCTGATCTTTGGCACCAAACTTGGCAGATGAATGCCTTCCACTGGGTTTGGATGATGCAAATGGGAACCACCTGTGTTTATAGATCCCTCTTTTGGAACTCCATTGCAGGGACACTCCCCTTCCCTTTGCCTCTGTCACCAGGCTCTTGGTCCTGTCCTTTCCTGTCACTTTCCTTGGGCATTGCTGTGGATAAACCAGTGCCCAGCACCACACTGAACTGGATTCCTGGCAAAACAAATTTCCAGTTTTGTATTTCTAGCAGATGCTTGACATCAGATACATTAGCTAATCAAATAAAAAATCCCTTGGGTTTTTTAGAGTTTCCATATCTACTCCTGCTGCTGCATGCTTTTCTTCTTAATTTTTATCTGGCTCTGAAATTCCAGCTTGCCTGGCCACATGTTCCTTCACACGTTTAAAATTCCTTCCTAAACACCTTGAATTAATCTCCATGCATGGGTCAAGAAAAGAAGGCTGGATCTCCATCTGCCTTTTTATTCAGGTGTAAGGGACTCATGATTTGATGCAAATGATAGAGCCTGTGCCAGAACCAAGACGTAAATTCTGGAGCACCTGGGTCTGAAAACCCTGACAGATCAATTTCTTTCCAGTTTCCCAGATAAACATCCCCAGAGAAGACAGACAGGGCTGCCTTTAATCCATATATTGCGCAGAGACCTAACAAAACACAGTCTCTGTGGATCCCGTAGTTTCTCCACATGAAGAGAACTGATGAAGTCTCCTCCAGAAAATTACTCTAGAATAATTGGAGATTGTGATTTGTTTTTCGCCTCATAATTTCAACTAATTACAGCTTCCCTTACAAGAACTACAGAGAAGTGAGAGCTATTATTTAGGTCTGTCTTGAATCTCACCTAAGTAGAGGGACTCTGCAATTCTGAATTATATGGGAAGGATTTTTTTGTCCCACCAAACTTTTTAATATTCCTCAGACTGCGCAATCCATTGACACCAGGCTGCCAGATGGCAGAAGTGAATACCACCAGCAGATCTATTAAACATCGCAGCCTTCACTCACACCTGCTGGAAGAGTTTCTCATTATATTTGAATATCCTCCGTGTTTTATAGCTTAAAATTGTAATCAACTCCAATACTGCAATAAATATTCACTGAAATGTCAACACCTCTGTTATGTGAACTAACTCTAGAAATCTATGAAACCCAAACAATCTAAATTATACTGCAGCTCAAAACTAAGAGAACAATCTGCTCAAACAGTGCTCAAGAAATTGTAAAGGATTCCTATAGAGTACCAGGAAATCAGCACATTGCAGGAAAGTAAAATGCAGCGCTCCTGCGAAAGGAATATCCCCCAGTAGCTGTCCAGAGCCCTGAAGCTCTGTGGTGCTTCCCAGAGCCCCCACTCTGAAAGTCCAGCCTTAGCAGCGCATTTTATTTGTGCACTACTCCATAAATATTTTTTCCAGAACTGCTGACTGTCCAGGCTCCTTTCTGGGGATTGCTATTTCCCTTGACTTGACAGGAAATCCAGTTGTTGCTAAGCTAAATAATGCCAGAAACTGCAAATGAAACAAGTCATTAGTTTTCAGTGCAGTCAGCCCTACTCAAGGGGCTAAGTAAGTGTTGGCTTCTCAGCAAGATTTAGCTCAGCTTCTTCCCTACAGATGTTTCCAAATCGTTCCTTTTGTTGTCATTAAATCCATGATCTTGTTTACTTCTCCCACTTTCACAGGCAGTAAGGGAAGCACCATTGGTGCGGCTCTTCAGGAGCAGCTGTGTTAAACAAAGGTTCTGAATTCTGAGCTCCAGCTTGGCCTCAGCTGCTCTGTCCCTGCAGCCAAAGGCCCTTTCCAGCTGCAGCTGAACTTCCAGGCAGGAAGCACTTGCAAGATTTGTACAGAAAGGTCATTTTATGCAACTTGTGGCAGCAGGACTCATTTGCTAAGTGTTTTAGCTCTCAGTTTTTGCTGACTATTTAATATATTAAATAAAAGAAATATTCAATAATCACCAGACCAAAACTAATCTACCGAAGGATTTGGAGGGAACTTAATTTACTATAAAAGTCTTGAATGTGGTTTGTTTTCTTCTTCATGTGGATTCTTTGTGAACAACACAACAGCTCCTATGAGTTTCTTGCTATAAGAGTCTAACTTTTAGAGTTCTTTATCGTTCTGATTTCAGTAGCATTTTATGAATACAATTTGCACATTATGTGTTGTGTGAAAAAACCCACAATTCTTAAAATAAATTCAGTATTATGTGACACCTTTCAATTCCACAGATCTTATTTACTATTTTACATGTAAACGGGAGTCACAGAATTAATTTTCTTTGTCAACTACATTGTGTAATTCCATTGTATTTCCTCTTTAATAGCAAACTACCTTTCAGTACATCCTTAGGTGGGAAAGCCAAATTGAATCAAAACAAATGTATTCCAATCAAAAGACAGTAGCAGCTCCAATGGATTCATCATGACTGTCAGTTCATATTCCATTCTTCTTTCCAAAGTGAATATTTTATTGAATAATTAGAAAGCAAATCTGTGTTACTAGATTTGTTAGATTTTGTTTCATGTACAGTAAGAATTCCCATTTTACTGCACTCAGTGATTTGTACTCTCTTACACGCTTGGGTAGAACATTTTCAACTCAATTACACATAAATATATTGTGAATTTTTCCTCTAGCACATGCTACTCCATTTCTTTGAGGGCACTCCCCCAGTGCTGTCCACCAGGGTTATAAATTTCCTTGGTCAGCACAATCATTGTCCTTCACTGAATTAAATTACCATTTTCAAAATCTATTTTGCTGGGCACCTTTAAGGACTTCTGTTCCTCAGTTGCATTATTTGATCTGTGTCCCATCCCTTGAAAGCCATTCCTTTAAAACACATAAATGTGATAACCTACACATATCACATTTATGTGTAAAACACTTACATGTGATAACCTCAGAGAAAGATAATTCCAAATGAAGCTGTCAGCAATGCAGACACCCATTCTGAGATGCTTCTTGTCTGTAAGTCCCTGGTTTCCACATGAGTCTCAATTTCTGGATCATTCTTTTTGACTTCTCAGGCTCTGGCATTGCTTCATCTCCAGTGATCAGAGACTTGGATCAAAACTACCTGACATTTCTGGGTCCAAGGGATGGACTGGATGCAGGGCTTTGTGCCCAGCCTTGGTGGGTGTTGTGGTGCCCCTGGGGAACACGACGCCACGGCACTGCCAGGGGGCAGCGAGAGGCCGTGGCCAGAGACACAGTTCTGCTTGTAGTTTCTGGATGTCTTCAACCTGACCTAAACATTATAGGTGGTGTTCAGCTCTTTCATCAAAAGGCAGCTGAAATCCACCTTGCTTTGATGGTCAGGGAAGGCACCTCAGGCAGCCCTTGGGGTTCAGGCCATCCTGCAGCCCCAACAGCTGCATCCACCAAAGCCGTTTGTGTGCCATGCTGGGCACATCTTGATTTTCCAAGTTTCCTGCAAGTCAGCCTCACTCTGGCTCTTTTGCAGGTCAGAAATGGAGAGATGCCAGCGGAGCAGCCCCGAGCAGCAGGAGGGAGCAGCCCTGGTGGGGGGCACGCGCAGCGTGTCCGTGTTCCAGCGGGATCGCCGCTCCCCTGCCGGCATCGCCGACCACGGTACCAACCCCAGCCCCAAACACTGCCTGGTCTCCCTCATCTGTAGGGCCAGCAGCAGCAAAAGTGACAGAGAGCTTAAACCACCACACCACAAACCAATCCTAATGAGGCTTGAAATCCTAGACCTACATAAAGTCTTATATCGCAGATTTCCACTCCTCACTCCCCACATAATTCTATGTTTAATAAAAGACTGAATTTATCACTTAGAGCTATGATTTTAAACTGCTTTTTATCCACATGAGTCATCCCACCAAAACTTCTTTTCCTGGCTTAAAAAGTATAAAGATTTCATTTCTGTGTAAATAAAAACTCGGAACCTCAGCGAAAATGATTTCCAAGGAAACAGTTTGCAGTTAATATTCTATACAGCCACACTCCTTGGAAACATCCTGGCTGCTCCAGTGACTCCAGGCCCAAATTGTTTAGCACATGGAGCACCAACAACTGCCATAACATTCCACCTTTTTTTTTT
>VZRN01001796.1:1613843-1663558 GCA_013397935.1 Dasyornis broadbenti | reverse complement strand
TTTTTGGGGTTTTTTGTTTTTTTTTTTTTTTTTTTTTTTTTTTTGTGCCCATCTAGTTCAAAGACCACAAAAGCACTTATCTGACAATAACTCTGAGTTACAAGGCATCTTTACTGCCAACTGGAGAGCTGTTTGCAGTGACAAAAAATTAGATTTTAGCTGTGTTTTGAATGGAGCTGGCAAGCAGCTGCTTGGGAACGTTAAAATTAGTGACACGTAAATACAATTAACATTGTAACATGTTCTTCATCTGGGTAGACTTAGAAAGGAAACCTGCTTTGACAAATGTTTTTATCAAATCACCCACTTTGCCAGCTCAAACAGTTTCCACATAAAATTACACTACCCATAGTTCAAGCACAAATAGCTTTTTAGCAAAACTTTTCATACAGAGAAGTTGTGGGGTTGTAGATTTAAAAACAGGGAAAAATGTTCTATTGAGTAAAATAGGATTAGTTAGGCAGAAAAAACTAACTCAGAGAGCTGAACAAGTGAAAAATTGTGTGAACATCCAGGATTAAACCTAGATTTACTTGATAAATAAAACTATATGCAGGTTTGTGTATATATATACACTTTAATAAACATTAATTTAAGAGCACTTTCATCTATGGAATTGAGTAAGATATTCTACATTAACTAGTTTACAAATTAATGCCTAAATATCACAACAATAAATTGCTCTATGATTCTTCTGATAGAATATTTCTTTAAATATCAGCTTAGTAAAAGAACTTTTATAAAATACTGGCTTCATGTTAAAAGAGATGCGTAAGTTTTGCATTTCCTCTCTGGTTCCCAGTCCTGCTAATCATAGCCTAAAAGGGGATGTAAAAGCTAATCTTTTTTGTACACAGGTTGAATTAGAGCAGAGGACATTTCCTTTTCTCTGCGGGGAGAGAAAACCACAAGATATTACAAGTATCTTGGATATCTGAGCACAAAGCCCACCTGAGATCCATGTGCCTTGTCCTCCATGTCTAAAAACCTCATCTGAGTGTCTGCTCTGCCAGATGCTGCAGTTTATGCACTGGGTTGAACATTCCAGGTTCAAGCTCCTGGAGGAATCCTGGTGTGGGATCAGTTCTCACAGGTGCCACAACAGTTGTACCCTTGGATGTCCCATGGCAGGAAAAGAAAAGGTGATAAAAAATTCCCTACTAAAGTATCACAGATTGAAAATAGGAATTCTGGTGTTGTTTGGCCATGGCCAGACTCACAGAGAGAAAGTGATGCTCATAAATGAGTCAGGCAGTGTAAAGATTGCCATGAACACGCAGACATTTATTCTCTAATTAAACACCAGCACTGCATGAGCCAAGCTTTGTTCCTGCCTGGGCAAGGAATTATTGAACATGATAACCTATAAATTAAACACATTGAATGCCCCTGCAATGAAAATGGCATTAGGCAACATCTGCTGAGTGCTGAGCAGAACTAGACACTAAGGGCATTTTTCCTTTGCTGCTGCAAACCCAGCAGAGCAGGACCCCAGCCCAATCCCCAGGATCCTGCAGAGGAGGAGCTGCACTGAAGGGAGCTCCTGCCACCACTGGGGCCACCCTGTCCTCAACCGAGCCAGGCTCAGACACACCCCAGTGCCTCCAACAGCTGGAAATGCTGCTCCAGCTGGAGCTGCAGGTGCTCTGTCCTTGGAGGGAGACAGAAAATCCTTCACCTGAGAGCCTCTGCTGGGTGACTCCTCCCCTGGAGCCCTCCTGGCCTCTGCTGAAGGAGCTAAAGGTGCACAACACTTGTACCACTGCCCAAGGTCAATGGTGCTTCAATATTTGAAGGAATAACAGCACTGGGCTTGATCACTACTCTCTTAGAATTCATTAAGCTTGTTTAATTAACTGACAGCTATTAAGGTAAATCATTCTAAAATTTGAAGTCACATTGATATTGGTTTAGCCTGATGTCAGCTCTAAATAGACATTCAGAATAAAGATGTGCCAGAAGATTGTCAGTAATTTATAGGCACCATCATAATCCTCTAATCCTCATAACAATCCCAGTAAATGTCTGCTTGGGAAAAAAAGGAGTTAAATGCAATGGCTTGTATAAGATACAGCTTAAAAAAGTATTGAAATATTACTCTAATAGTACAGATGTACTAAATGTTTAGAAGCATTGTAGACAGTCCTTTTATAAATGATTTGGCATGTGAGAAGAACTAGTTTTAGGTAACAAGGTATAACTAAGCATTAAATAGCTATGGGTTTAATATTACATTTATATATTAAAACTCCTGCCTCTACAAAATACAGTAAGGGAATGATACAGAGAACATTTACATGCAATTTGGGCCCCCTGAATGTGTTCAGCTGCTACAATGACTGTGCAAAAACATCCTTGCACAATCTGACTCTTTCTCTTTCCTTGGGAGAAGTCTCTATCCAGTCGTACACTTGAACAGTAATTGCCCCCTCCAACAACTGCTCCTTCACAATTACCCTTACATCAGCGTTATCCAGGAAAGAAGAGAGTTGAGCTGAAATAGCTACAAGTTACCCACAAGAGAGCACTGAAATATTCAAGACTCTTAAAATTAGGATCTTTCCTGCAGCTGCCTTAGCTCATAACCCCTTCTCTGGGATCCTGGGGGACCCTGCCTGGTGTTGCACTGGGGGTTTAAGCTCTCACTTCTGTCTGGCACAGGCTCAGGGTTTGAACTGCCCCAGCTGCAGCACTGGGGTTGTTGGGGTGTTGCTGAGGGATCCCTGTTTCCCACAGAGGAGCAGCTCTTCCGCTCCGTGGAGGGCCAGGCTGCCTCAGACGAGGAGGAGGAGAAGTGGGCAGGGGACCGGGCACCCCAGCTGGAGCACGTGAAGAAGATCCTGGCCAAGCTCCCTTGCTGTGGCAGTGGGTGAGTTCAGTTCATTAATTAATGCCACATGAGCCCTTTGAAAGGTAATTTCATGACCTAAATGTCCTATGGCTGCATCAGAAGCCCATCCTTTATGGCACATGGGGAATAACATGCTGGGTATTCCCACTGAGCCCTAATAGTGTCAGCTAAGACACTCATTTGTGATCTGTGCCGCCAAGAATTCCCCAGGAAAACTGGCTTTTACAAACACAGACCTTCCTCAGGAGGTTTCACTAACTCTTTTCTTTTAATTACATGTATAGATGTGATGAAAAGACATGGAAAAGACTGCTTTCTTACCTGGAGACGACCACCACCACCACTGAGGGCTCCGACACGGCCGCTGCAGAGCTCAGGGAGAGAATCTCCGCTCCCACAGAGCAGCTGGAGCTCAATGGACACCCAGTGAAAAAACTGGAAACAAATATGGAAGAGGTAACAGGTGCCAAGCAGAGTGTGAAAGAGATATCTATGCATCTTTGGGTAGCTGCATCTACATGCATTTATATTTTCTTCTGGCCATTCTGCTCCCTCTTGCTGATGTTTCTCATTGTGCTGTAGTTTGTCAGCTCAAATGTCTCCTGCTTTCCTCTAACATCTGCATTTCTACTCTGGTTCCTACTCAAAACTGCCTTTGGAGGATGAGGTGTATCCCAGGCACAGACAGACCTGGACCCTTCAAATATTTGATCTGCTGGGGCTCCTGAGCTGTGGATGAAATACTCCCCATATCCTAAGGCATCCAGCACCTCTGGGAGCACGGTAACTTTCCAATAAATCCCTCCAGCTGACTAAGACTCACTGTTTTGGAGTGAATGACCCCATTTACTCTGTCTTTTTCTTGGGCTTAGATCAATATATTTATAAATATGAAGAAAATGAATTCTCAGGTTTAGCAGCATGTCCAGCTTCCCTTCAGCAGAGGTTATAACCTCAGCATTTAAAGCCCCAGTGCTGTACCCCAGCAGTCCTATGTGATCTCACTATTTAAACACTGCAGACTTCAGCCACTGGTGGGCACAGATTGAAGTGCCAGCATTCTTTCTGTGAAACAAAAATAGTGCACCAGATGCATTGCCCTGGTCTGCTTTCTCCTGAGCTGCAGGTGGTGCTTGTTCAGTATTTTTTACGCCATCTTTAAAAAAAGCAGAAAGCTTTTAAAAGTTCTGGAAGGATTATATGAATCAGTAAAATATTTAAAGTAAAGATAAAATATTCAACCCTTTTAAATGTTGCCATCCTTTGTGTTTTATCAGTATTTCATGTAATTTTTTTCCTTGATTAAATTAAATGAAAGCATTTACTTGTTAGGGGAAAAAAAATTAAAACCAGAATAAAATCCTATTTCTGCCTTACACGATTTGCAGTATTCAATGACAATTTACCCCTGCAATATTCTTTAGAGCAACACAAAGGTTTCTTCTGTACTGCTTAACAGCATTCCACAGAAAAAGCTACCTGCAGACAGTGCCAGTTTTCTCCTCCTTTTTACCCATTCAGAGGTGCTCATCTTCTTCTGCAGCATCATACTGCCCTCTTTTTCATCTCTGCTGATGGATATTAGCTCTGTGCAGCTTGTCTGGAAAAGCACCATTACCAAGAGATTAATACAGAATTCCAGAAGAAAATGGAATCTGTTGCTCTTGATTTAAAGGCAAGCAGGGAGGTGAAGAAGACATAATGCCAGCTCACTGCGACATGAATTTAATATCAGTAGGATGAATCATTTTGAGCCTGTTATAAATTTATTCTTAAGCCCTTTTATTTATCCAGCAGTTATAGGGGAGGAGTTCGATGCTACAAAACAGAGAAGTGAGACGAAATTCTTGTCAAAAAGGTGACTTTTCTTGTAATCAACAGAAAGAAAATAGCAAGACTGAGAAATGCTCTCTCTCTCAAGCACCTTGCAAATAAATTTATTGGCTTAATAAATAAACCACCAACACTTCCTCTGAACCTGACAAAAGTACCTTACACATTGCTCTACATGCTTCTGTTTGTACCTGCTCAGTGTGGAAAATCAGGTAAATAACAAGACTAACAAGCAGTAGACTCAGCAGGCAAGTGAAGGACAGCACTCTCAAATACTGATTAATAATTGCTTCAGTCTGAGGCTGGTAAAACCAGAGGGTGAAGGAGTTCTGAGATTTGTCATGTCTAGAAAGTTGTACTTTCTAATAACCAAACATTAAAAATAGCTTCTCCTGAAGACAGGGTGGTGACCTGGGGATAATAGATGGGGAGAACATGAGTGAAGTCTAAAAATAAAGTGTGCTGCTGCCAAGTGTAGTGTTGCAAAGAAATGCCAATTATTTTCTGTAAAAGCTTGCACGCAAGCTGCCAGCTTAATTAAAAAGACAATTAGTTTATGAACTGCCATACAGGGTCAAATGAGAAGTTCATCCCAATAGCTGGAGAAAAGCAAGGAGAAACAGTGGAGAGCGTGGGTGTTCCTCCTGGTGTTCCTTGGCAGCTTCCCAATGCAGCAGGGACAGACACATCCCGCCCTGGGTGTCACATGGAGCAGCAGCTTTAATGGCAAGTCTTTACCATGAGTTTGGTTTTCCTCTCATTAAAGCTGGCAGTGCTTTTGGTATCTCAGGACAAGGATTCCCACACAGTCTTTGGAAAGGAGCAGGTCTCCAGGATTTGTCCTTTTTAGTTTTAAATCTGCTGCCTGATCACCTTGGGTTTGTGCTTGCAGATCAGCAAAGGATTTTTCCCTCATCATTTTCCAGATCTTTACTACCAGAACTACTGCCTGGGTTATCACCATTCCTAGTCAGCCTCAGCTCTCTTGGGATAGAAAACCTTGCCTCCTTCTGTTCCTCTGTTTGACTCTTCCATGCACTTTTCAAGCTCTGTTACCCTTTTGGAGCGAGAACAGGAAATGCGGTCAGGATTCACGTGCAAAGGCATCATCACAGCTCCTGTTTCATGGCCAGTTCCTTTCCTACCAGCCTCCAGCATGTACCCTGTGATCCCTGCTGGCTGCTGTGTCTAGGAGCTTCCAGCCCTCCTGGGTGTCCTCCTCCAGCAGCACTGCTCATCACCACACACCATGGCATGGTGTGCCTTTTGTCCCTCCCTTTGCAGGAGTGGCATTGAATTTCATCTGATCTTTTATTGCCCATAGGTGTTCAGCATTCATCAACTCCTGCTGTAACCCTTTATAGGCAGCTTTCGTTCGATTACCCCCAGAAAACTGTGTTGACTGCAAACTTAAACACCTAAATATTCATCTATTTAAAAAATGATTTCTGAATATGCTGAAGAGCTTCGGTCTCACCCCTGACCCTTGTGAGACCGTAAGGATTATTGTGAAACCTTCATTCCTGGTGTCTGGTCCCTGCCCCATCTTTTAACCAGCTCTAAATGCCTGGCAGGATCTCTGCTACTGCCCCATGGGAGTTCATATTTTATTGGTTTTTTGTCTTTGGTGGTGAAACTTATCCAAAGCTTTTTGCAGATTTGAAATACACTCTTCCAAGTGAATTAACATTGTTCATTATGTATTCATGGACCCTTTCAAAGAAATCTAATAGATTCTTCACTGTGTTCATCTATGGATTCACCAGGTGCCTCCTCCATGACAGTTCTTATCAATTTGCCTGACAGATTTACTGATTTGATGGGATTTGCTGTTCCTCAGATCATCTCTGCATCCCTCTCAAGATCTGGTGCTCCATTTGCCACCCTCCAGTCCTCTGAGGGTGATGTGATTTAGAAGATAAATTGCAAAGCACTTCATTCTGCCCTTCTAGTACTGTTTTCTTCCTACTTTAAAAATGTTTTTCAGGTTCACTGCTTGTAAAAATGGCTCTGATATGAGAGGGAGCCTCCTCAACTTCTGTGAAAAGCACAATAGAATTATTTTGTCTTACATTCCTTGGGAATTTTTTGCATATTAATAATTAATTTTCCTAAAGGTATTTGTACACACTACTCCAGGTCTCAGATTCTCCCCACAGCATTCACTGCCTCTTATAGAAGAGCTGAATACCAGCAGATGAATTCTCCTCAAAGCAAAGGAGTATTTCCATTTCACAAAGGAGGCTCAGATACCAAATCAGGCTTTGCTGAGGGGCTTCGACAGAGCTGAGGATAAACGCCCTCCTTGAGCCCCATGGTTTAACCACTGCCCATCCTTCCCCAGGATCCAGGTTTTAAAAAGTGCTTCTGCATGAATATTGTTATTGCAGGTGTTCAGGTAACAGCAGGTGCTGGATGTAACCCAGGTGGAGAGAACCATTTGGGAGAGTGTTTTATTCCTACACTAACCAGGAGAGGTGAGCATCCCTGAGGAATTTCCATGAGCATCTCCCTAATTGTGTGTTGGGCAAGTCTGTTTTACACATTAAAACAATGGCTTTTTCACCTCTCTGTTATTTCATGTGGCAGTGCTCCGGCTGTACAGGGGAGCACAAAAGCTTCCTGTGCTTCCAGAGTCATGGAATAGAATCACAGGATTCCTGACGTTGGAAAAGCCCCCTAAGATCATGGAGACAAAGGTCTCCCCCAGCACTGCCAATGCCAGCACAAACCCATGTCCCCAAGTGCCACACCCACACAGCTTTTAAATCCCTCCAGGGATGGGCACTCCGCCACTGTGCTGGGCAGCTCTGCCAGTGCCTGACCACTCTTTCAGTGAAGAAATTTTCCCAATATCCAATCGAAACCTCCCGTGGCACAGCTTGAGGCCATTTCCTTGTTACCTGGGAGAAGAGACCTACCCCACCTCACTAAACCCTCCAAACAATACTTGGAGAGAGCAATAAGGCATCCTCTGAGCTTTCTTTATTTCAGCCCAGTTCCCTTACGCTCCTCATAAGATTTGTGCTCCAGACCCTTTCCCTTCATGGTATTTACAACACAACCTGCAATAGGATAAACAACAGCACATGTTTAATCCACTGGAGGCCTCCCACAAACTCCAGAGCTGTGGGTGTTACTCTCTGGGACTGCTGCCACGTCCAGGGTAACAAAACTGGCTCTCCCTGCAGGAAAATGTTCCTGTGCTCATGCAAAAGGGGTGCTCAGAGAGGGATGCTGAAATCATTGCTTGGCAGATGGAGCAGATCAAGTGATCCAAACTCCTGGAGCTGTTGGGGAGCCCAGAGGAGCTGGAGTGGCTCACAGGGCACGGAGAGCTCATGGAGAGCTGATGGAACAGGCTGGTTTCCAGCTGATGGGGAATCAGTGACAACTCACACACATACTGTTAGCACTGCCACAGACTAAAATGACCTTCTAGAAGGCTCAGTGTGGATCAGGGACTGTTTCTTCACTCTGATGACACTTGTGTTCTAGGGAACTGAAGTTCCCATCTATTAAAATTCATTAGGATACAAATTCACACACATAAAATCTATTCTCTCCTTAAATATTTCTAAAACTCTAAGGAAGATAAAAGATGACAACAAAAAGGGATTATCAGAGCCAGCACATTTAACATTTGCTCTACATTATTTCATTTCTCACAGTAATATTAATAAACCTATTTATATTGTGGTTGCAACAAGAAACTGCGTGAAATGGTAATATTTCAGAATCCTGGGCACAACAATGATTGGTAGGTTTACTTTTATTAATAAACCTGCAATCTGTCAGTGCTCTCAATGGTCCAAAATTAATAACTGCAGTGACATATTTTTCAGATAATGCTTTTCAGGCTCTTTTTAACACAGCAGACTTGGGCATGTGACAGACAAAGATATTTACTTTTGCAAATGGTGTGGCGGCTTTGCAGTTCCAAATATGTCACTCGGGTTTTGCATAGTAACAAAAGCAGCATTTCAAATCCTGAACAGTTTCTCACAGGGAGGTCTGAGACGCCAGACAGGCCAGTTCAGGTTTGAAAGGCCCAGGTCTGAGGAGACCCTTCCTCCTGAGAATTTCTGAAGTGTTCAAAAGTCACGTTGAACCTGGACTTTTCTGGGCTGAGCTGCAAACCAACACTTGACTAAGCACATATGCCAGTGTTTGGCAGAGCCAGAATCTTATTTTTTTTTTTCTTAAGACACTTTTTTCTTCTTTTACCAAAATATTTAAAAGACGTGAGCTAACTGCCTTCTTGCTTCACTCAATAAGCAGATGATTGCTGTGTAGGAGTTGCAAGACAAAGACAAGATTGTGGTGGGGGCACACAGATCAGTTAAGCTTTATAGAGGACAATGGCAATGCAAAAGGGGAGAAAGCTGAAATAGTAATGCTGGTGTTTAAATATCAAATATATAACAAATTTAGTATTTAAAACTCCTGAATGACCTGCCTGCATCCAGTGATGAGTGAACTGCCATTATGCACACGAGCAAAGCACCCATTTTTCCTAACAACTACGGATATTTCACTTTATGTAGCACATTAAAGAAATGTGCTTCCCTTCAAGAGAATCTCGTGGAGGGAACCAGCATTTACCACAAAAGGGGGAAAACTCAGGCTTGCGATTCTTGGGCAAGAAAGGAAAAGCTCCAGTGCCTTTAATTTGCTGTGTTGTTGTGCAGATGAAAGGCTCCTTGCTTGGGGAGCTGCAGCAGAAGGTGGAGGAGATCGAGCTGCTGAAGATGGAGCTGCAGATGCTGGAGACAGAGAGGGTCCGGCTGTCCCTGGTGGAAGAGAAGCTCATGGATGTTCTCCAGCTTCTCCAACAACTCCGAGACTTGGTATGGTCAGAAATCAGTCCTGGGACCAAAAACTGGATTTTGTAGTGTCCTTTGCAAACTAAAAAGTGATCATCCCTTCTGCTAAGCACAAAATCCTTTACATCAGAACAGACTTTTACATGTGTTTGCCCTGGGAACTGCCTGGTAGTTGCAGAAAGCTTTTAGACCCCTTGGTCTGGCTTTCTAAAAGCCTAGCAATCTCCTTGGAGCTGAGTCTTCAAGATCATTATCATCTAAACAAAAATTGAGGACAAATGAGGAAAACAAAGAAGTAAGTAAGCAGGAAGATTCCAAAATATGTATTTTTCCTTCTAGAACAGGACTTTTGTTTAGCTGCATCCTAGTGTCACTCTGACTCAGTATTAAAGGGATAAAACCCCATCCTATATACAAATAAAGTCGGTTTTGGTAAGAAGTATCTTACCCATTTCATAATCCAAAAGTGAACTTACCAAAAGTGATGCAAAAACATCCCAAATGTACATGGCCAGTACAGCAGTTCAGTGCTTTGAAAGAGAATTTAAATTTCCTGCTTGGGACTGACAACGGTAAAACACAGGCAAACTGGGTAATTTGCAGGACATGGAGTATGCTGAGAGCTGCACTGCTGAGCACTAATTTCTTTGATAATCAGTTTTCAGCAGAGCTCTGCCTAGTCTGTGTGAGAGGAGAAAGCTTCCTCAGATGGCCACTTCGCTTTGCTTGAAGCACAGTTATGATCCACTGCTGACTCCAGGGAAAAGTGCAATCTCTCGTAATTCCCTCACTTATTTTAGCACTTAACATGGAAATCCTGCTTTCATACTGCAAGTCTGACACGTTTCAAAAATGCAGGGAAGAACTAAACCAGTAAAGATTGTGACTGGCAACAAGCATGACAACCTTTTGTGTCAGGACTTCAGCATGTCATTCACTGGTCAGTTGTAATGCTACAAACCATCTCTTCTTGGGAGACAACCCTTCACACAATGTGTGATATCTCAGTTTTAACAGCACTTAATCACTGCTGGAGAGGTGCCACCATATGCTGCCAGCTGCCACAGCACCCACACAGGATGGTGCTGTCAGCCAGGGTCATTTACAGCCTTCCCAGGAGAGTTTAGCAAGAATCCCCTAAATCCCTGGTGGGATATGCTTCAGACAAAAGAAGGCTTATCCATCAGAACCTGTGAGGTTGGGTGGCATTTCCCCAGCATGTTCACCTTCCTGTCTGAAATATCCCAAACACCTCACTTACAGCAGAACCTACCACAAGCAGTGACTGTCCAAACGCACATCCATGTCCTGTCAGGACTAATAAACCTCACACGGTGCTGCTGAGGCCATGGGAAATCCCAGCCTTACTGAGATTTCTCCTTCCCACCATGACCCAGTCCCCATGGGGAGTCAAGCAGATGGAGGGGGCCCCGTGTCAGGGAGCAAGGCCAGCACTGCCAGGGCTGCAGGGAGGAACAGCATCTTCCTCCCAGAACTACTTCCTTCCATTGCCACTTCTTGAGGTTTTAAAAAGAACCACCTGTCCCTGCAGACACGGGCTCACGAAGTGCTCATTAAACTGATTGCGAGACCATGTCCCAGAAAGCACACAAGAGAGTCTTGACAGCAAATTAGGAACGTTTGCTTTTCCAGACACATTATGTATGTCCCAACTGATTTCTTATGTAAAACTACTACTGAGAGAGACCATCCAAATCCTGAGTCGTTTTCACAGCGCTCTCACTTTGGGTCATGTTTATGACACCTCCAGATCCGAGAGTGTCTCTGCCACAGGACATTTGCAATGTCCTTCATTTGGGTCTGAGAAGCCCCTTTTTGATAAAACACCTCCAGGTCCTGTTCACCTTCCCCACAGACCTGGCAGAGAACTCAAAAAGCTTTTGCTCTTCGTGCCCTGCTCACCCTCCTTGCCATCTACAGTTGTTTAGGCACATACTTTGCAAAATTCTTTAATTTTTAGTGAATAATTGTTATTTCTTTCTCTACAGCCATATTAAGGAATCACAGCCCTCTACAAACTGCTATTTGTGCAGGGTCTAAGATAAAATGCTTGAAAGGAAAGCAAATATCAAATCTTGTGTTAATCAGGATTCAGTGTCATTTTGGTTTCGTTTTCACATAGGTTTTGTGTCATATCTGTAAACTGGTGAAGGACGTATTTGTGCCATAATATTGTTTTGTTTTTTAAAGAACATATCTAAGCGAGCCCTGGGGAAAATCCTGCTGAGCACTTTGGAATCCTGCCATGACCCCCAACCTGGTAAGAATGTAAATCACATATAAAGACCAAGAAGCATGGAAAGTGTTGTTTTGGGACAAACACTGGATAACACACAGATGGGTAGGAAAAGGATTTTTCAGATCCTGGGGTACAGCTAGGCAGAAGGAGGTAGTTTGCAAGATTATCTATAGAAAGTGATGATTTCTGGTCTGTGGCACATCAAAGCCACATCCAGGGTGCTTTTAAAGCCAAATTTGAGAGTAACTCAGTATCCTACAAATATTTGTAGGGCTTCATTGATACAAGACAATGGAAAAATGACCAAGTACATAAGGCTGCTGTTTATCAGGTTTGCTCTCCCACTGTGCTGTGTTCTCTGCTGCAACACGAGATTTACACACCAGGACAGTTCTGTATAGAAACCAGATCAAACCTGCACTCCTCTAATAACAGCATTTCATGTTCTTGTGTGAAAATTAAACCTGCAAACTCCTGTCCCTTGGCAATGGTCTGGGGTGTCAGAGCTGCCTTTGCAGGAGCCACACAGGGATCACAGCCCCAGGGCTTTGGTTTGATGACTTTGTTCCTATTAGCAGAGCATTTGTGCTCACCTCCAAGGAATGAGCATCCTGTCCCAGGAACAGGGCTTGGAGGTGCTTTTAATAGGCAGGCAGCAGTCAAAGATAAGATTAGAAAAGACCAGACGTGGCCTGGGGGCTCAGGTTTGGAGAATATTATTTACAGGGACTTAGGGAGAATAGCATGGAACACCTTCTGGGGTTTGCAGTTTCAGAGCCTGTTTTCCCTCATGCCCAGGGCACAGGCAGCCCAGAGCCAAGCTGTGCTCTCCAGCTGCAGAGGGGCACAGAAAAGAGGGCACAGACAGACCTTTGTAGGCTGCAGGACACCAACACAGAGAGGAACCGTCCCTGAGCCATAGAGGTGATGTTCTCCTGGGGAGAACAGGAGAGGAGATGGTTTGTACCCACAGCACACAGTGTCCAGGAGGTGCTGCCAATTATCCTGCAGGAACAGACTCCGAGGGCTGCTGCTGCTCAGAGTTCCTCCCTTTGTAACAGCAGCACAGCTCAGTTCCCTAAAACTCCAGCAAGTGCTGCTCTCTGTCCATTCTGCATCACCACTGCCATGAACAGCTCACCTTCTCTGCCTTCACAGTCTGCACGTGATAGGAGTTAAGCAGCTTCCCTAACTGTTTGTAATCCAACGTTTTTCTTTGACAAGTCTAAGTGGATAGTTGGGTTGGGTTGGGTTGGCAATTGGCATATGAAACAGTCTTTGTTCACACAAGAATATGACCTCAGTGAGCAGGGATTGATGCAAGAAAACTAACAGAGAAGACAGGTGAACCCAGTTTTGCTCACATTTTTTCATGGACAGGAATTTATTATTTGGTTGCAAAATTTAGACATTTTATGATCATCACTTGAAAGGGCACCTATGAAGAAAAGAGCTTGTTACGATTGTGCAACTGCAACTTCCTGACTTTTTTCCTTCTATAATGTTTGCAATTTTCTTTTCCAAGGCAAAGCCCAGCTGTTTGAAGTGCTGGACACCCTTCAGCAGGAGCTGGCAGCCTGTGAACTGTTGCACAAGCAGCCCCTGGAGCAAGTGCAGAGCCAGAGGTCCGTGTCCAACCCCCTGGTGATCTCCTGCTGAGCCCAACCAGCCCGAGGGCATGGAATAAGGAATGAAGGACATTTGTCCAGCTCAGCCACGCCTGGACTGGCCAGGACCAAGGAATGACCCAAGGGAAGAGCGCTGACCCCTCTGCTGAGCACAGCCCTGCCCTACCTGAACTGCAAACCCCCAGCCCGGGGGTGACTCTGGGACTGGGCTGGTACCAAACCCAGCTGTGCCCAACCCTCACCTGCCCTGCACAGATTTGCAGCCCTGGGGATGCAGGGGCTGGGCACAGTTTGCAGCTTTTTGACAGCCCCACTCCAAAGCAAAGGCAGCCTGGGTTATCCCTGGCAAAGATTTGTTATCCCTGACCCTACAAGTGACAAACTGAATCATAATCACACCCAGGAGTGTGTGCCAGAAGTGCAGGTTTTAAGGGCTCTGTATTTCTCATTCAATTATTCACCTTATTTAACTCTGAAGCTAGATTTTTTTATTGCTCTGCTGAATTTTGTATTTGCAATTATAGAAATGCCTTAGGAATCTCCAGCAGCCTTTCCTAATAACAGTCAGATTTTACATAAAAAGTTAAATTGAAGTGCCTGAAGAAGGTCCAAAGCAATCTTATTCCCAGGCTCTCAGGGAAAGGACGGGCTGAAAAATTCACTTTGCTGCTGTTGTCTTGTTAGCAAACAACACATGCAGTGCACCACTGAGTTCTCAAGTTTAATTTCCCTCACTGCAGCTGCAGACACAAAGTTAGGTCCCGCTTGTAATACTACAAGTGCAGGCCAATTAATGTAAAAAGCTGGGCCTAATCATGGTGCCATGTAACATTTTAATCAGCAATAAAATAATTCCTGGGACAAAAGTAAAACAATGGGCTGCTTCCAAGATGCTTTTGCTGTGTCATTCAGCTGTCAGAAATTAAAGAGACAGAGTTCCTAAAAGAGCCAACTGAATCTATGTCCTTGAAAAGATGCACTGTAGATCTTTTAAGAATGTGAAATGATTTGCCTGAGATAATACCAGCAATGAAATAAGACCATTCAATTGTGCACATATGAATTTTTTCCATGAAAATGGTTTTCATACTATAAGGTCCACACGGCAAAATGGGAAATAAGATTTCTATTTCTGTCCATTCAGAACACACACCTCCATTAAAAATTGTGGCACAAGAGAGCCATGTTGGTAACAACAATTTGTATTCTTTTCATTTCAGAGAAGAAAAAAAAGGTTTTCTGAAAACAATGAAACAAATTCAATGGTGTTTTACCTTGTTGGTTGTTTTGTGTTTTGGAGTTTTTGTGGTTTAGCAGAGGAAGATTTTAAGAATAGATATACATTTTTAATGTACATTTTTCATAAAGATAAATTAGACAGGACGTAAATACATAGAGCAATATTCATCCTCTAAGAAAGAAAACTGTCTACTAATGCTAAATATATTACTAACAAAATATCAGAGCATAAAATACTATTACTTAGTATATACTGAGGTATATGCTAATATTATATACTACAGAAACCTTCCATCAATTGTGCCACAGGTAAAAGTTTAAATGAGCAGAAGTCAGATCCCTGCTTGGGTTCATTTTCTAAAAAAGCCATGAAGTATCAGCTTATGTTTTGTACAGCTCTTTCGGACTTTCCCAGGAATATTGCAGAGGTCTAAAGAGGGAAAATGGCAGGAAATCATTAAATAAGTGTGTTCTGTGTGTACACTTGGCAGGTGAGACATTCAGGAGCAGGTTATAATGCAGGTACACACCTGGCTGTGGATACTCATTTACTGCAGGATTCTGTCAGCATTTGAATTTGCAATATTTACTGTATCCACTCTATATTTACATGTGGATTTGCATTATATATACACTTATGCACACCTTAAGACTGCTCTGTTAACTGTATACTTATAATGTCTTTTTCACCACTGAGTTTCCCCTTCACTTTCTAGAGTATTTCTATAAATCTAGGTATTAAGTAACCTGATGGCCTAACTGGGGAGGAGCAATATCAGCTGGGTTAGTGCTGCACAGCTTATCCAAGCACCTGAACTGTAACTGGGAACTAGAAAATGTCACTGAGAACTTAAACTGGTGTCAAGGAAGATGCAAACAGTCGAGGTTTTTAAAAGGAAGCTTTTGTGGGTAACTAAACAGCATTTCACTGATACAAGAAGCAGCAAGATCATATCTTGGTAAGTCAGCTGGCAAATACTATAACATTATGAGTTCTTTAAGAAATGCCTATGTCACAATAGTTTTTGATACATCAACATAAGCTGATTAACCTTTGAATAATAAAAGCTAATTATTTAAACTCCAAAAAGTAATTAACATGGAGCAAGTGAGACTTGCAGTATTTCCACAAGAAGAATTGGTTCTTCAGGATGGATCAGGAAACAGTCCTCAGCCAAATTCTTGCTGGAAATCAGAGGCAATGCACAGCATTGTACTTTGAAAGATCTTGAAATGGATTTTTTTTCTTAAATCTGTTACCTTAATGTTTTATAGTGAGCCTATCAGCAGCATTGCTGAGGCTGCTAAATATTTCATATGATACTGTATAAATATGTGATTTTAAGTTAATGTGATTGAGACATTCCTAGCACTGCCTCAGAAGCAGGAAGGCTTCCACAGGGTGATTTACTGTGTGGAACATGTCCAAAAGAGTCTGCACAGTAATCCTGGGAAATGACCCCAAATCTCTGGGTTTTCTTAAAGATGTATCTCATTAAGTCAAGTGATTACTGCAGGTTTCAGCTACCTTTTTTTTTCCCCTTGCTTGTTTGTGTATCAGAATTGTTCCCAGATAAACAGCATCTGGAATTGGCTCATTAATATTAAATTAATATTAATTAATTTAATTAATAATTAACATAAATTAATCAGGACTCATTAATAGCTTCACCATATTTTAAAAAGCTCCCCACACCATTGACTGAACAACTGGAGCAATCCTCCCAGGGACACACTCTGCGATTGCTCATCCAGCACATACTAGATGGTGGATTTGCACAGACTGGCACTTCAGTTTACAGGGAACACCTGCCCCATCACGCTGGGGCTCCTGGTGAGAGCAGAGCCCAGCACAGCTCCCAGTGCTGAAGGTTCCTGGGGCTGGTCTGTTTTGATTGTCACTTGGAAAGGCAGTGGGCAGCTCTAAAAGGGCTAAAGCACCCTAATTATGCCGGGTTTGAGACACTCTGGTTGAACTCTGACCTTTTACCATGTTTGAGATTTTATCCACCTCCCCAATAGACTCATTCCTCATTCCAGTATTTTTTATTTTCCTTAAGAATAATTCCAGTCTTACAGAAAGAACAAGTTGTTTCATCCCAGTTTTATCTTCTGGACACTCCACAATGTAACTTACCCCAACAGAAAAGTTACTCTTCATCACCTCTTCAGTCTGTCCTTTCCTGCAAACCAGTAAATCCCACGGGCTCCCAGATTTTGTAGGAGTGGTGTCCAGTCTGCCCTCGAATGAGCTGCCCGGAGTGTTCCCAGCCCCCTCACTCCTACAACCCCAAGAAAGGAACCCTTTTTTCTGTTCCCATGTCCTCCAAACCTGGCAGTCTCTCTCTCACAGGCTTCACATTCCCATAGATCCCCACAATCTCACTTTCTTAGTTTATTAGTTTTCTATTAAACCCACAAACTGGCCCTAAAAGGAAGCTTGGATGTTTTCTCCCCAACCTCCACCATATTTCCACAAAACAAACTTTCTGATTTGACTTCATTCTCAATGTCCCTTCCCCTCCCAACGCCCTCCTCATTTCCCACTTGCCATATTTCTCCCTGGGATAATCTGTGAGGGGCTCACACTTCTAGCAAAAATTACATTTTTCAAGAAGAGTTTCCTCCTCCTGCTATTTTTTACTTTATAGGCGGTATTAAGTATTAAAAAATCGAAGTCCACCTGATATATAAAGTTATTCAATAATTGTCCAATTTCTTTCCACTGAAGCTCTCCCTGGAGTATTTGGCAGTGAGGACCCATCACAGATGTTACACTGAGTCACAGAAATTTTTGCAGCAAATCAGTGTGGCCTTCTCCAGCCAGAGCTGCTCCCCGGGGTTCAGTGCATCTGTACACACTTTGGAAGAAAAAAACCCTTGGCACCAGTATTTGCTGGAAGTAAAGCTCCTCCCTTTCATGATGCTGTCCTTTAATCCATGACATGGTGCACTGCAGTGATGAAAGGCAGCCGGAATTAGGGAGAACGGAACACTTTTAAGCAGTGCTGCATCAAATGGAATTGCTCAGTGTGAAGGAGGGACACTGAACCTTCCCAGCACACACGTGGGACACATTGCATTGCCAGCCAAAGGGCTCCCTAGGATTTATCATTTCATGGCGTTTAAGCCACTGAGGCCTTTAGTATTTACATTGTCTTATTTTCTTATAATTTTATATATAATTCCCCAAAATACAAAAGCTATAGGGTGTGTTTCTTAGCATGAAATTAAATTATTATCATCCTTACGTCCTTAATTACACTTTAGTTTCAAAAGAGTGGGATTTTTAGAGTTCCTGTTTGGTTTTTATTCCACTTTTCTGTCTTCTTTTTGCCTCAGCATGCCAAAATAGCTCAACTTCATTTTATCCCCTTGACTTTTTCCAAATGATCATTTGGCTTTGAGGCTGAAAGCATCAGCCACCACACCTGGGCTGAGGTACCCATAGAAGAGCTCAGCTTAGCAAAGCAAAATTGCCTTTTCTTAATGCAGCTCACTCCCTTCTTCACTTAGAAGGGGTGTCTGTATTACAGCAAACTTCCCTGATATGAGACTCACTTCTTAAATTACATTTATTTCCTAAAATGACTTTATTCCCTAAAATGCTTGTGTTTTTCTAAACTGTAACCATTTCAGACTCTTGTCTGGAGAATTGCCTGTTCCCAGACTTGATCCCCCACCCATTTCCATACTGTGTTAACAGTAGAGCAAGAGAAGAGAAGGAAAAGGCTCAGAGGAATTATAGAATTCCCAGCCGGCATTTCAGACCCAGTCACCAGCTAGACAGCAAATTCAATTCATGGCCAGTAGTTTTCCTGCTGCCAACACAACCATATTTTTGTCTGATAAAACTCCCAAAATGAAAGCAGAGTGTCAGACTCAGTAGAAAAAGGTCACTCTAAGTTCCTACATCTGCCCAAACCTGCAGCACAGAATACAGACAGCTGTTTGTTTTTAAGTTCAATAACAGCCTAGGAAACCAAACAGAATTAACTCTGCATGAAGAGAAGGCTTTGGGGAGACCTTAGAGCCCCTTCCAGTACTGAGAGGGGGCTCACAAGGAGGCTGGAGAGGGCTTTGCATGAAGGTGTGGGGTGATAGGGCAAGGGGGAATGGCTTTAAGCTGAGAGTAGGGTTAGATGGGATACTGGAAGAAATTCTTTACTGTAAGGATGGTGAGGCACTGGAACAGGTTCTCCAGAGAGGTTGTGGATTCCCCATATCCCTGGAAGTGTCCAAGGTCAGGTTGGATGGGGCTTGGAGCAGCCTGGGGTAATGGAAGGTGTCCCTGCCTGTGGCAGGGGAGAATGAGATGAGCTTTAAGGTCCCTTCCAACCCAAACCATTTTGGGATTCCATGGCCATGCCTCATCCTGTACTGCTCCTTCAAGCCCTGCTCCTGCTCAGGGTGTAGCCTCACCCCCTCCTCACTGCAAGGGATGAGCAGCACCAGCTCTGCACCCCAGGCAGCTTCTCCTGGGTCCCAGTGGGCAGGACTCAAACCCCACGGAGCTCCTGTGTTCCCTAGGGTGCACAAACCAAATGACATTATAAATTACTGGTTTATGATTCTGCTCCAAAGAGCTATGAGATAACTTATCTTTGTCAAGGAGTAAACAAGGATTGTAGGATGACATTGAAAAATTATCAGTGTTCAAGTGGTTTCACCCACGTGCACCCTGTAAAGCAGAAAGGTCATAAGTGCTGAGTGTTTGAGTATTATAGTTCAAGATAACTTCTGTACTTCAAGGTTTTATTGTTTGATAGCCTTAGTTTTGCTGATTATTTCTCATTGATTTTTTTTTTTTCAATTACAAATGGAAAAATTGTTTGCCTAACAAAGGCGAGGTCCAGTCTTCATGAGAAATTTTCTACCTCTTAACATTGCCAAAAATAGATAAAGAAAAGAAAAGAGACAGAAAATATGTGGAGGCTGGTACGACTTGGCTTAAAATACCATTTAGATAAAAAATGTTATTTTAAAATAAAGAACATGCAATACCCATGGGAGGATTTTTTTGTTTCTAAACTGATTGTGGAAATCAAATGCATTGCACAGACAATGCTAGCCCAGCACACAGCAGGACAAGCTGCTTTCCTGTCAGGCACTGCAGCTCCACCAGCAGAGATCAGCTCTGGGGACAGCAGAAGTCAGAGCAGCATCTAATTGCTGATGAACAAACATCTGTCATGCCCAGGGCTGAGACACCACTGACTCATCCATCGAAGGATTGATAGGCACCCAAAAATGTCACCAGCTTTTCAGAGTCATTTGAAAGTCGCTCACGAATGGGCTCAGATTTTCAACACCATTTTCTTCTGGGGCCTCCTCGCAGCCCTGCCATGAACAGCATGGAGCAGGTCCTACTGCCATGGAAACCATTTCTAGGTCACCTTCACACAGCAGAGCAGGGAAAACGGCCCAGCCCCAACCCCAGCCCTGAAACACACTCCTTGCAACGAGGGTTGCAGGAACAACTTCACATTTAGGTCATTAATGTGCCACAAACAAACAGATACCCTCTCCCCAGCATGGGGATGGGGAGGAACACCCCATGCAGGCTCAGACTCTGCTGTTCCACTTGGAACCATTTAGGAGCGAAGCAAAATGATTGCCTGATCCTCTGCATCCATTTTGTACTGGAAGTGCAACAGCTTGGGTCACATTAATTGTGTGGAGAATATCAGCAGCACTGGAGAGAAGCTGCCAAACAGCTGGAACTGCCTTTACACATCTGACTGGAGCTGCATAGAAATAAAACTGACTGAAGCAATAATTCAAGTCCCCAAATCAGATTTATTGAGCTATTGAACTGAAGAGCAATATATTGAGGAGAGAGAGAGATGAGACAGGAAGAATTTCAAATCCTGAAATACAGAAATATTTCAGGACATAAGAGGTAAGTAACTACAAGAGTGATTCTTCTCTGCTCAGAAAAGGCAAAGAATAACTGATGCAGGAAGAAGAAATTTCATTTTCATGGCAACTGTTAGTGAACACTAACCTTAAGTATGAAATCTGGATGTTTAGATCTGCAAAGGAAGTATCTTTAGCGAGATACTATCTGGCAAGGGAAGAAAAAGAAATTTTTCATATTACACTGATAAACCTGGAAATTTTCCTTCTGTGGCAATAATTTTAACCACAATGAGCTGCTCTCAAGAACTAAAGTCTGAATTTATACCGCAGGTCTTTCTGGTTTATGTGCAGGGCACAGTCTTCCATCCCAACAGCCGCAAGGCCTCAAGAAAGGTGTTATTATTTATAGCTATCATTTGTTTTCTCTTTTGCAACTCTATAGTTTTGTTGTGTGCTTTCCCCCCAATCAGAAAAAATAGTGCATCCAGCAACCATCTCATTTCATAAAAGAAAATTCTTGCAAGTCACAGTAGACTCAACCTATGCTATTATTTCATTTGCTGCACGAATCATTCCCAAACTCCTGAGAGCTGGGCATGACCAAGATCAAAAACAACTGAAAAGTACAGAAAGAGGGGGGAAAAAAGTCTGAGACTCTAAAATAAATCATATTTGACAATTCTGAGTCTACAGAAAGGAGATTCTACTGACAAGGACTGTAAGAGGAAAAACTCTCTAGAATAAGTAGGGGAAATCTGCATCCCTGCATTACCAGAAAGTCACCCTTTGACAAAACATCTCTTCAAGTTCACTTAAACTGTTCCACTTCAACTGAATCCCATTGTGTGATGGAAAAAACCCAATGTCATGAGAATCTAACGTGGTTTATATTGGAGAGGCCTTTAAAACCTTGGTTTTCTTTATTATTTTGCTCATGCAAGAAAACAGCAACTCCAAGCTTTCTAATCTGTTCATATTTCCTAAGGAAAAAGGGAGCTTAGAACTAAAAAGAAGGAAGACTTCTTGAAACCATTTTGAATCTTACAAGACATTGCCTTATAATCAGAAACAGAATTAATTACAAAAATCAGCATAGAGGTTCATAAACTCCTGCTACTAAAAATGGAAAGAACTAATTCCAGCAATTTGTATGAAATCTCTGGAAAGCCCTCCTTACAGATTCACTTCATTCCTGCATAGATGAATAAACACTACCAGTAGTTTTAAAGCTGCATCTGCTGCTGAATGATAACATTATGGAGACCTGGTCATAACTTCTGCTGAAAATAAACAGCTGGAGATCTTTGAAGGACAGTGGAATTGTAGTTTAGGCTTTTACTGGCTCATAAATTGTCACACAAGCAAATAGCAAATATAAGTCAAATTTTTCTTTCTTTCTTCCCTATCACTCCTTGTCCAGCCATTGCCACGTAAAAATTTCCATACAAGTTACAGCAGGTATGGACACAGAAATGCTGAGAAGACACTTTGTGGCTCTACTACGACCATGTTACAGTGCAAGAGCACTAAATAGACCCCAAAAAAGTCTTTGGAAGTATTTTACACAATTATGAGAAGAGAAATGACTCATAATAGGCAAGCCATTCAGATTCAAGTTGAATTTTTCATAGTTATAAACGGATAAGAACAATTCAGAAAACATCCTTAGCAGTTGGTATCTTGTATTAACACCCCCCACCACCACCACCACCACCATAATTAAGCACAGGGTAATTTTGCTGCTCAAACATTTTGAGCATTGCATGTTCATATTTGCTCTGTTTAACCACCAGGGCCAATTAATCACAAATTCCTCAGCTCCAAGCAGAGCACTCAGTCCCTCACTGCCCCTGCCCTTGCTCAGTTCCAGGTCCTGCAGGATTTGCTGTTTCATTTGACTTCCCTTTTGCTTTGGGACAATGAATGGTTGCTCCCTGCCAGAATGCAGATAAGGGATATTTCCCCGTGAACAGTTCCTGCTTTGCCTGACCAAGGGTGCCTGCCTGTGTCAGGGCTTTCCATTCCCTGCTCAGTCCTAATAACTCTCCTTTGTCTTTGTGGTCCTCAGTGAATGCAGTGTTTGGTATGAACCAACCCCCCAAAATCCCACCATCTTCATAACAACTTACATGGGAAATCAGCTCCTCGTCAGTGAACTCTCCCTAATTGTTTTACCTGTCCATATTGACTTATTTCTTTGAATTTAGTAAAAATTGGATGTGCAAGATCAAGAGAATCTTTCCAGACCATGTGCAGAACCAGTATTTGATAAGCAGAAGAATGAAGCTACATTTGAAAAGTCAGTGTTCAAAGAGAATGAGACCCTGCCTTTCCTTGGCAAACTGGCAACACTGACACAGCCAGAATTCCCACAACTCTGTCACCAGGTCAGTCCCATCACACCAAGTGTCTTGGAGTTTTGGGAACACTAGTGAGAGGTACCAGGTGAACTGATGCTGTTCATTCCCTAAAAAGGCTTGTTGGAATGAAGAGCTGTTCTTTCTGCTTCTCATCCAGAGCATCTTTACTGATCAAAACTTTCTGATTTGGCCTTCTCTGAGCACTGCTGGACTCACTGCAGAGTCCCATCCATGTTCCAGGTGTGCACACTAAAACATCCCGGAAGAATTCTTTAGGCTGCAGCAATTCTCCATGAATCCTTTTGGCTGAGGTGATGGAGAACTTGTTTATCCCTCTAAATATCTCAGGGGAAAATGGAAAAGAACTCAAGGACTACCATTCCCACCTGGCATCCTCAGTGCAGAGGGATTAATCCCTGCTCACCTCAAAGCAGTGAGGTTGTGAGTTCACAGGTGTGTACATGGGGCAGCAGAAAGCCAGGACATGCTAAAAGTCACCTCAGCTTGTGTGAAAAGGATATTATCTGTTTGCATGGAAAAAAAAAAAAAAAAAAATTGGCTTGAACAATTAGGGAAAAATTTTTTTTTTTTCAAAAAATTAAAAAAAAAAAAAAAAAAAAAAAAAATCAAAGTTACCAGACAACAGAGGAGAAAATGATGTCACCATTTCAACAGACTCGACACTATAAAGAATCCAGTCTGGCAAGTGAGTGTGCCCTTCCCGAACTGTGAAATTAATCCTGCACACAGCAACGATTGCTAAGCACATCATTATGGAAATAGGGAGCTCACAGCAGGAGCTGGGAGTCTAAGAAATGTGGAAAATCAAAGCAGTGCACGCTGGGGCGAAGAATGATTCCAGCAGAGTGACCTTTAAACAAGTGGAGAGATGGGGACAGGAGGCACAAGGGAGGCACAAGGGGACACGGGGAGGGCAGGACAGCACAGCCCTGCTGTCCCCTTGCTCTGGGGCTGCCCAACAATCCGGCTGGCAGTGGTTCTGAGGGACAGCAGGGATAAAAGTAAAAATTATTTACCTGTGTTTAATGGGTAGCTGTTTAACAGAAATGCTGCATATTGATTTGAGAGGAGAAACAGAGACTCTGGAAAGCACCCAGCAGGTCAGAGAAAAGAAAACCACTGATGAATTTGTCAGGAGCTTGTGCTGGGGCTCTGCCTTCCAGAGAGTGACAAGGACCCAGCAGGTGAAGTCCTTAGGGTGGCAGAGGCAAGAGAAGATGATCTATCAGTCCTTTCCCACAGCTGGAGGAAGGACAAACTTGGCAAGCAGAATAGGAATTTTCCAGTGAAATACTTTGGCCAGAAAAAGTGCACTTCATCAAATTGAACTTATTTTGTTGATATAAATTGCTCCAAGGACTCTGCAGCGTAACCAGCACTCCAGGGATGTGGTTCTCACCCAGGAGGTGGAAGATTGAATTTGACTGAGGAGGGACTTAACTCTGGCCTCCCAGATCATCATGAATTCCTTGCCCATTGCACTGCTGACCTGCTGGGTCCTCTTTAATCATCCCTGTTGGAGCTGCTGCACTTCACATACATAACTGCATTTTATGCAGAGCAAGGAATTAAACCCAGTTCTGCCATATCCTAAATAAAAGCCCTGACCAATGGGGCATCCACCTCAGTTTTACATATGCCAGTTTAAATCTGCTTTAGAATAAAGTTTACATTATCTAAATCTGATCAAACAACTCAAATCTGAAATAAACAGATAGTTAAAATTATCTTCCCATTTTTTCAAATATTTTAAATACCTGTCACCCACTTAATGCCAGTCTGGTTTAGATTTTCTCTTACCTTTGGCTTACATGGTTAAAGCACAGTAAATATCATTTAAAATACTTATCCATATAGAAATGCAATTTATTTAGATACATTTTTCCTTCTCATCAAGAACTACATACCTATAGAATTATGATAAGTGCTACAATTATTTTTAAAATCTTCTAATTTTTACTATTTCCCTTCTGCTACTCAGTACTTTAAATGCAGTTTCCCAGCAAGAACATTGACCTTCACCTCATTTAATAAATGTAAATCTCCAGCCCTTCTGATCCAAGAAAAGTTGTGTAGCTCCTTATATGCTAAAATATAGTAAAAATAAAAAGTAGTAGACAAGCTGTAATTTAAATTCAACCTAAGAAACTTTTCACAGGGTTAATGAAAGATTCAAAATCTTTAGTTTGCCTTTCTAACCAAAAGAAACACAATCAGTATTAGATAGTTAAATACTCTTATATATATAATTATATAGATTTTTATTATATTCTTATCCAGAGAGAGCTTAAGCTGACCTTGAGTTCAAAGGGGGGGTCAGTCAGCAGTTCCTGCAAATTAGGGCTGGTAGGGAATTTCTCATTTTAGATAGGCAAGTTTTTCTTTTTGAAAAGAGTGTTCTGGGTAATTTTTGAGAGAGATGTCAGTCTGTTAATGTCAATACAAGCATCCCTTTGCTGAAGCATTTGACAAAGGATAATCTGGACCTCCAAAGTAGCAAAAGGGAGTAAAACCTCCCTTTTCTTTGCTACTTTACTGAAAACGGCTTTGGGAAAAAAATAGCAACAATGTGGGTGTTGTTTGGGAATACAGTTCTTAAATACGTTGAACTCCAAGTAAAAGCCAAGTAAGTAAACTCAGCCAGGCACTATGGTAAGGCATCCAGAAACTGCTAAAATAGTCAAAGTCTTGGGTCACTAAGGAAGCCAGTGGGGAAAAAAAGAAGTGTAGGGAGAAGATCTTGTCTTTCTTCACCCAAATAACCTGGTTTTCAATGAAAAAAAAACAATGTAGAACTACAGATCCATAAAAAGATGCCTGAGAATTTTCAGATTACAGGAGTAAGCACAAGCTTCTGTTTCACCTGCTAACACCATCTGATCAAACACAATATTTCTTCTTTACATATTGTCTGCACTGCAGTGTTATTGTGTCACTGGGTTTGATATTATTCTCTTCCAGGCTGAACTTGCTTCCCACTTTCTCCAGTTTTATGCCAGGACCTGGAAATTACTTTTATCCTCATTTCCCTTTTTTTTTACCTGGCCCCTTACGCATAAAGAAGAATCACCTCCAGCCTGAAAACAAGGGTATGTCAGATATTTAAGGAGTTGAAAGGAACTTCCTTGAGGCTTGGAACATCAGCATCAATGGTTTAAATCAGCAAAAAGGACTGAGCCCTTGTCACAGATTGTTGCCTGAAGAGATGCGTGATAAACTTAGGCTGGATTTTTGGCAGAGGTATTGCCAAAATCAAAGTGTGGGGGAGAATTGATTTTGTTTTCTTTTCAGACAGATGATATTGTTCCTGCTCATATTCTGTGCATTTATGTCAGCAGTCTGAGGCAGTCTGGTACATGAAATACCAAAAGCCAGAAGATTTATACCTATTTCAAAAGTGCAGTGCAAAACACACTCCTGCTCAGAGAGCTGTGCTGCCTAGACTCAGCTTGATGCCAGTAACATCACTGAACAGACTGCCTCAATAATCTGCTTTTATTTCCCTCCAAGAAGCAGTTAGGACATTCTCAATCCTTCGTGGCATTGCAGCTTCCATGGCACTGAGGTTGCAGTACTGGTTAAGCCAATCCACAACCCCAGAGGAGGGGAGAAACTGCATTCAGGCTTTAAAACACTCCAGAGAAGGCCCTTCTGCACTCCCTTTTTTCCCCCTCAAATTTTAAACTTTGGAATCACTACCACCAATATTGTCATTGTGACCTAACCTGGGACTGGCTCCCACATCTTCTCCAACGTTCCCTCACCCAGCAACTTTGTCAGCAAGTGCCAACATTTCATAAATATTCTCAGAGTACAGATTCCAGCAGACCCAGGGACTTGCCATCCTCAGGGATATCTTTGCTCCCTGCCCTTGCCTTGCTTTGCAAGCTGAACTGCCTCAGTTCAGGTTAGCTAAATCAGGCAAAATAAGGAAGATTTCAGCAACAGGAGTCAATCCTTAGTTTCTATTCCAAAAATTCTCCAAGGCAAATATAGTTCATACAGTTGAAGTTACATCACAGAAAGCAGATTTCTTTTGCCCACTTTAATGTGAAAATAACAGCAGAGGCCTTTTTGGCTTATGCAGTTTTTTAGAAACACTAGCACATACTAAATACCACACCCTGAGCTGTGATACATTGGGGTTCATCTAAGTAAAATGTTTGAAATGGATCTTTGTTGATGATAATTTGCTTTAGAATATTCCCCAGCAGTGGGCTTTAACAGGGCTCTAAACCATAAGTTTTCTTACACGCAAACCAAAAAATGAACACTTTAAAGGAAGACTGAACCAGATGTTCATCAATACAAACTACACTTCCCTCCCCTGGCAGGCCAATACCTGCAGGATCCATTTCCGTCTTGCATTTACCTGCACGGGGAATGATGGAGCTGGAATAGGTGCAACAGATGGCAGGATGAAAGACAAAAACAAAGTGGTGAGGAGCTTACATTTATCTCTAAATGCAGCAAAGTGCTGAAAGGAGGAGCTGGAGCATTCAGAAAGACAGGGTTTTGGAGAAAAACATTTCAGGGATAGAAGCTGTTCAGCTTTGCTTTTCTCCCCTGTTACATAAAGGCACTTTGCTCTGATTCCTAAGATGTCACTGCTTCTGCACATGGGTATTATTTTGGTATAAGATGTCTTTTTCTTGTTCAAATTTGCTGAATGGTTTCGGATTTAGTGAAGGAAAGACTGCAGCATGTGTCCACACATGGAATTTGTCAGGAGCAGCTGCTCCTGAGCAGGTTGCAGTGCAAAGGATCTGTATGAAGTGTCCACTCTGGTTTCCTAAAGGAAAAGAAATTATGTTTCCTATCAATGGCTCTGCAATAATCTCATGGCTCTAAATGAGTGATTCCGTCCTCCTCTGTCCCACTGCCCAAGATTGCCACAAAAGCCTTTGCCACATTCCAGCAGTTCCCACACTCCCCTGATTTCCTGCAGGTGCTGTGCAATGACATTGCTGCTATTTTTATGCTGTAAGAAGTAGCATCCAGACTTTTCATTAGATTTTAAGCATTCTGCCCATGGGGCTTCTTCATGTAAAAGAAAAATGCTGTCAGCAGCTTTGTACTCAGGAAAATTCACCTCCAACTAAAACCCCACTAAGAACTTTAAAGTCTTTCATGGATGAATCTCAAGAACATTTGTTCAGTTATGGAAATCTTCACCCTCTTCAAGATGCCACTTTATGTGCTGACTCTGAACAAAAAAAGACAGGTACTGAATTTCAGTTTACAGACCCTCTTAGAAGCAATAAAAGCCTAAAAATAAGGTGACATCTGTACTATTTATTAGTTGCATCCAATCTCCTGAAGGCTGAGAAAATCTCAGTCTTCACTGAATTGAGAATTATTGTCTGTGCTTCTTTCCTCAGATGTTCAATTTCTGTCCACGAGGAACTTTGCCCTGAGTAAAATTGCTGACTGCTCTGTGTGTTCTTTTATTCCACTATTAACCACCATCAAAATAAGAAGCCTCTTGAACAAGTATTTTCCAAACACAAGGGTTTGATGNNNGGAGAAAAAAGTAATTTTGGAGCTCTGGAAATAAATGGATTCTCATTTATTTTCAACTCTCAAGAAAGACACCCTTTTTTCACCCATTCCTTAAAAATACTATGACTGCATGTGTGTGGAGGAGGCTCAGGGAAGCCCTGGCCACTCACGCCAAGGCTCACTAGCTTAAACAGCTCTTTTTAGTGTTTCTTTTCCGTATATTTTCAATCACACTCCTGGCTGTAGAGGGGTGGGATAACCTCCTCCCAATTTTTCTTTCCTAGAGAATGTGTTACTGCAATCTCAAATAGCCCCTGCAAGTCCCACAGGTGGGGCTCTGTCTCAGTTCAGCCCTTCAGGCATAGCTGTATTCACAGAAGTGAAACACACTTTTTCATCCTGCTGAATTTCAGAGCAGAGATTAAGAAAGAATTGATGGAATTTTGATATATTTTTCCCAAGTGCCAGCCGTGCAAACTGAGCGAAAGCTGAGAGTTGTAATAAAGCTCTGCTCAGCTGCAGCAGTGATTGAACTGGAGGCAGTACAGAGGCCATGTATTCTGGAAAGGGGACCTCCCTACTCCAAATTTGGTCTTATTCATAGAGATTTACCAGAAATGCCACAGAATCTGAAGAAAAAGATAAGGAAAAATAATTGTGCTCACTAGGAAACAAATTGAAACATCCAAAAGAATGGAGATGATGAGTAAAGGCAAAAAGTAAAGCATGGAAGCAAAACCTCAGGCAAAGCTCTCTGCTCTCACAAACATAGATCACAATGAAAGGCTCCTTAAAACAGCATAAAGTGCTGCTGAAGTGAGACAGTGAGCAACACTTCATGGGAAAGAGAATCCTAGGGATTTTTCTTTCCTTGTCCTTTTATCTGAAGACACTGCATATTTAAATACCGTTCATGGGATAACTCCTCATTAAAAAAAAGTAACTAAGCAAAGCTGTCAGATTTTCTGTAGTCACAAAGGCTGAGCAGTGGTCTTTAGCTGGAGCAGCTGGAGGTGCAGAAGAGGCAGCCAAGGCGCGAGGCAAGTCCTGAGTGATTCCAGCCCCGTGCACAGGGAGAGGACAGGGAGCTCTCCTCTCACTCCAGGCTCTGGGTTTCCCATCACAGGCAGAGACACTGAGGGTGTGCTGTGCCTGTCAGCGTGGAGACAATGACACCACAAGTGGCACTGCAGGAAAACATCAAACCCCCAGGACTGATCAAAACTGATGAGGAAATAAATTACAAATAACCTCCAACCAGCTCTATTAAATGTAGGGAGTTTCACTGAAAACAGTCATCAACACTGGGCTAGAGACACCAAATGAGGGCAAAGAGATAATTAGATAATGCAAGATGAGGCTTGCAGCATCTTTTAATGAATGTACAGTTCTCCTCAGAGGCACTGCTGCTTATTTATACCCTGGTATAAGTGACCATGTGATTAATTCAGCTGCCAGCTTGATAAAACTGACTCTCCAAACTGTTTGTATATCAGCATTCAGTGATAGGAAATAATAGGATTAGCACAGCAGCATTTTCAGCTCTTGAGATTTTATCACAGGTCACACTATATAAAAGATTTCCTTCAGAAGCCAGCTCTTGGAGGCACATGATCAGCTTTCGTTAACAATCTGAAGGCCTGAAGGACCAGGAGCAGGACTTGCAAAATGTGAACTTAAATGGCTCAAAATATCAAGCCCATTAAAAAAAAAGAAATATCCTACATTGCTTTAAAATGCAAATACCATGGGTCTGAGAATGCAATGCAAGAACTGGAAAACTGGGATTGGCCATAACCTTATCTCACATACTGCAGCAAACTGTGTGGTTGAAGAGCTGGAGATTGTTCAGGACTGTCCTCCCAATCACATGAGCTTTGCACTCTGACACCTCCTGAGTGGGTGAGATGGGTTAGCTGGGCTGTGCATTCCTGACCATCCATCTGCTGGGCAGTAGGAATTCAGCAGAACAGGATTAGATCTGTCTGCAGTGACTTTCTGGGGCTCTCCATGTGTGATCAGGAGTGTGTGCAAACTCTCCTGAAATTTACTGTGCACAGCAAATAACTGGGCACACCTGCAAGTGTGGGCCCCACAAACAGGGTGTATACACCATGTTAGTGGGGCAGGAGTAATGGGTCTGGAGCTGCTCTCACTGGAGAAAATTAATTCATCATGAAATATGTATCCAGAGTTGACTGTTTTGTTTCAAAACCCATGAAGTCATAGCTTTGTAAAGGACAGGATAAAAGCCACCTTCTCAATTACGGACAGTGAATGAAATTCTGCAATGAGTTCCCACTCATCACCTGGGCTTTCCCAATGTAGTCTTTTACATCAGACAGTAATTAATTTTTAATTGACCTCTCCAAGAACTACTGTTCAGTGTGGCCATAAAGTTCAAGGCCTTCTACATTTCCAACTCTTCAAGCAGAAAATAGCAGGCCTGTAGCTAATGGGGCTGAAGGCTGAATTTGTTTGTCACCACACTCCTTGAACAAGGATGACACCACAACACTCAGAGTGCTGAATAATCTCATGCATTTCACAATCCCACTACAGCTGTTATGCAACAAGTTGGTAAAGATGCTTAAGTATCTTTAGCAGGCTTGCCTGAATAGTTGGCAGAGCTTTGGAAAAAAGTGCATTCATGGATAGCTCTTTGTCACACTGGGAATTCAACAAACAATGACCCAAAGAGCTGGTTGAGAGCAGTGAAATAATCTGGAACTGAGGACACCACATCCAACCATTTATACCAGGAGAAAAGGGGCTATTTTGGATTATCTTTAATCTGGTCCAAGCAGTGAACCTCCACGAGCACCTGGAACAACTCACAGGTACTTCCAGAGTGAATATTGCAATTTAATATAAAAGGCATGCATGGAAAGTGGAGAGCATGAGATTTGCTCTGAAAGCTCAATCCCAATCCTAAATAAAACATTCCCATAAATGCAGTGTTGTGTTGTGCCTGACTGGAGCATGGTACTGTATTTTTAATGACAGTGACTGTGCACAAAGAGCTAGAAAAAAACCTGCTTTTCTTTAGAGCAAAGCAAGCAAGGCAGAGAGGGGCACAGAGCCTCCAGTTTGCCCAGCCCGGAGCCATGTGAATCCAAATCGACCATGAATATTTTTATTAAAAGTCTCAAAACCCTCCAAGTTCCATAAAACATAGACTTGTGCTTTTAGCCATCTGATTTAGACAGATCACTTCATACACAGATTTTGTACCTCGGATATATTTTTATCTTGGAGACAATGGAAAATAAAATCAAAAAAAGAACACAAAATTTCATTCTTTCAGGCAATTCTTTTGATTTGAGAAAGTATAGCTAAAGGGCTGATTCAGTAGATGCTCGGCATTTAAGAACAAAATTACTTGGATGACACCTAGTGGGGAAAAAAGCAATCACTGTGTGCCGTTCTGAATGGGGAAAACGCCAAAGCGGGAAGTTCGTCATGAGAACAGGTGGGAGGAGAGAGAATTTCTGGATAAAATAGGTGGAGTACAATTTAGGAGAAGAATTTCCTAAATGACAAGACTTTATCAGCCTGTGGAATAATTTTTGATTTGACAGAGACAAAATTACATCAGGTAAAACCACAATAAATGTGCAGCAGGAAAGAATATGGACAGAAGGAAATTCTGAGTCCTACTGTGTATAAATACTCAGAAGGCTTCGACAGGCCAGTTCTGCAGAGTGAAGTAGGCAAGAGGAACATTTTGGCCCTGGGGCGACAATAACTCCTGCTTTGAGGGAAACCAGAGTTTTTCTTTAATTCATTTCTGCTAGCAACATTCATTGATGTGAGAATGAATTTTGTGATTGATCTTCTTTTTGCCATCTTCTTGCTTATTTGTACAATTCATTAATTACCAGTGACTCACACCCAATTACAAAGACCTATTTTGGTTTGTCTGTTCTCACCAGTCTATTTGAAAGTACAAAAGAACAGACTTAATCAAGGTGAGAGATTTTAAAGGAGGAGCACTTCTGCTGTCCCTTGACAATGTGAAGGGGCCAGTTTTCTCTGCACTGAAAATGGAAACAGTGCTTGAGGTAACTTCTGTCTTTCTAGGTCAAGAACAGGTCATTGACAGCAATAAATGACTGTAACTCCTTAAAAGTGCCTAGAAAAGATAATGGCATCTTCTGCCTGAATTGGCTCTCAGCAGGTCACGCGTTTGATCTGCACATTTATCTCCAACTTGCAGCTTTTATTCTTAACCACAAGGAAAGCAGTAATCTCCCTTCAGCCCTTTTCCTCCCTGAATAAGCAGACACTGCCCCCACGGAACTCACTGGAAAAGTCAAGGCCTCCAAAGAAAGCTAATCCAGAGAAAGGTGCTTCCAGGAGGAGAGGTGAGGAGAAAGGGGTTGTTTGGGAAACAGGAGAGTTCAGAAATCCCTCTCCACTGAGAGAAGACGGAGCCTCTCTCTCATTCACAAAAACTTCAAATGGATTCTCTCTGTGGAAAAAAATACTTTCATACTCTAACAAGATTATAGCAGATTATAACTACTTTTTTTTTTCAAATTGGGTCTTAATAAATCCTCTTAAATGAAGAATCCTCATTTGGCCTACAAAAAGCTATAGCCCTAAAATCGTAAATGCAAATTCCTTGTGCTTCTGGCTGACCCTCCCTGCACAGCCTCACCTGCACAGGGAGCTGGAGAACTGGCCAGGGGCCCCATCACATGGGGCAGGTGTGGAGATTCAGCATGAGCAGCCACCTCTGCCACCAGCAGGGACACCTGGAGGAACATGGCACTGACGTTGTGAGGATAGCACAGAACCTGAGTGTGGATTCCAGGGGATTCCAGATGTTCAGCATCTGTTTCAGTGCAAAAGGATACAGCATTTGCTTTCACCGTGTAACAGGGAAGTTTTGGTTCCATGGCAGCATTCCTTAAGACACATGCCATTGATTGTGTGGGCACGGGGACAGACAGACATTTATAAAATCCATGGCCTTGGGATGCACTTCCCAAAAGCAGTGAAACAATCCCTGAGACAGAAGGATCTTCCCATTATTAGCAGTCCACTCACAGCTCCAGCTGTTCAGCATCTGACAGGCAGATGAACTCCTCACTTCAGCAAGGAAGGAATCGCTCGCCTCATCTCATAGAAAAGATCAAAATTCAAACGGGGCTTGAAGTATTTTTGTCTTTTCCCTCTGGCACTCTCTGAATTACCTTTTCAAATGTTACAGAGCAGAGAAACACATTAAGGCATTTTCTTAAGGAAGTTCCTAACAAAAGTTCAAGCTCCTGGTAACTTATTAGACTTAATGAAGAAAAGTACTTTAAAAACAAGTAAGAATTAGACAGCAAGAGTTGCTACCAGGATAATTTATACACCAGAAATTCCCCTTCCTCCCAGGAACAGCAAGTTAGAAAGAAAGGACAGCTCAGAAACACAGCTCTGCTACACATCTGCAACATCAGAACCTCACCTGGGCTTCATTTTCAAGAGCAGAACACAATTCCAACCTGTCCCCAAAGCAATACTACACAAACTGAATTAAACACCAGGTCCACAAGCAGCTGGATTTCCAAATGCCAGTTGCCATCTGAATTCTTGTATGTTCATGACTGGTAACTAAAGCAAAGGAAAACTTATTTCCAAAACTTTCCATACCAAATCAAAAGTGAGAAATAAATCCTATTTTTGTTTTCCCTTTACACAAACATGGCATTCTTTATTTAGATGAACAGATACATGTGTATTATAAACTTGTATCCTCCTGGTTTACTGAGGATTATTCCAGCAAAATACACACAAATCATTTCAGAAACCTTCCTTTCACTTGTTGGAGTCATTGTTTTTGAACACGGGTGACCAAAAGTAAATACTATATTTTGGGTGACTTCAACACAATTTCATCTATTTAAATTCCAATCAATGGCATTAATATTTCTTTTCACTGTCCCTTAATGATCTCATCTGACTGTCATGGTTATTTTGATGTTATGGTGTGCTTTTATAAGTTTTATTTAAACAGTGGCAAGGCAGACATCAATCACACCTGACTAAGAATAACTCTGTTTCAGCCCCCTCATCTGCTGGGACTTGTGTGTGTCAGTAGCTGAGGCACAAACTTTTATACCTGGAGATTTTTACAGCTGAGGAAAAGAAAAGCCCCACTAAATTTCAGATGAGTTTTTCCAGATACTGTCAGATGTAACAGGAAAAGTACATTAGGAATAAAACAAAAATCCTAAAGCATTTTCCCTTGTCTGCAGCAAACACAGGACCCACCCCAAGCACTTCATGCTGTGGCACAACCATAAATAGCAGCTTCCTCTGGGATGCTCTCCTATCATGCACAGGAAAAACCTCATCTTCTCTGCCACACTTCCTTGGGGACTTTTTAAGCAGTCAGCCTGCACTGCCATCCATATTCCAGCACTTCACCAAGCAGAGGGAAAGGGATCGAGAGGGATCCAAAAGGGTAAGTGTCAGCCAGGCACCTCCCAACTCTTCCTTCTGCATTTTTGCCACAGTTCTTGTTTCTGTTTGAGTTTGGGTTTCGTGCTGTTTCTGTATTAAATCATTACAGATCATCTTTTCCATAAATATCACTTAACTTTTTTAAGGCAGCTGACACAGTCTGTCCTTTTAAGATGTTTACTTTGAAAAAAAAGAGCTCCAGTAGATTTCTTGAAAAATCACAGATGAGTACCTGGATTCAGAGCAAGGACACTCAGAATAATTCACTGACAAAGGTATAGGAGATGGTTACGTTGAGTATTTCAGCTTCCCTGTGATGAAGTTTATAATTTCCTGCAGCATTAACCCAATTCAACATACAGGAATGTGGTATTTAGATGGGGAGTCTAAAGCTGCGTAATTTCATTTTGAAAAGCTAATTACATAATTCTTCAAAATAAATAGAAGCAAATTAATTTAAAACAAAATTAATTCATTTTTCCTATCATTTCAATCATTATTAAATGAAACTTGCTAGAGAAAAAATTGTTGCAGTTTATTTTGTTTCACATGAAAACATTATTTTGAACAATTATTTTCCCAAATTTCATTCTACAGTGGTATAATTTTAGTTCCTTATTGCCTTAGTATGTCATAGCTTTTACTCTGCACTTGTTGCTGTTAAAGGGTCTGTTCTAACCTGCTTATTATTTTCCAGCTTTTAAATCCTTTAAAATCATACTCCATTTAAAAATCACACTCAGTGTGCTTCTACTGCTTACCTACAAACCAATTTATGCAGCTGTTTTCACTTTCTGCAGTTAAAAAGGAATTTGTATGTTCTTGGGGATGCATGAAGCTACAAGAAGGCAAAAAAAAAGAACTATTTGCCACATAAAAATAGGTGTTTCCTGGTTAGACACTTAATACTCTCAGAAAGAAGATTGTTAGCCATTTACAATTTTTCTGTCCCTTAAGCCTCATTTTGAAAACTGATTTCAATACACAATTTCAACACTAGATGTATTAAGATATGGAAACAGAACAGAAACCTAAAACTAAAGTGGTTTTTCCCATTATCTCCTGGTGACATCCTGTGACAGAACTTTGAATAATGGTATTTTTTGTACAAGTATGAAGGGAATGCAATGAACCACGGAGGAAAGGGAAGAACTGTGATCTGTCTGAGTTTGTTATGCTGAATTTGGGGAGAGTGGTTCTGTGGGACATACAGAAAACTAAAGATTTGATTCCAAAAACCCTAAAGCTGGGGAAGAAATGGCTGCGCTGTGGTTCTGCTCTTGGAACGACCCTCACTTCCCTGTCATTGTTGTTGCTCTCTGCAGCTGGAGATGGAGCTGCTGGCCGTGCTGGGATGTGCCCTGTGGCTGCTGCTCCCGGGGGTCCCTGGTGAGCAGTGTCCATCCCCCTGCCGCTGCACATCCCTGGGGGAGGCGCGGGGGACCCGTGTAGACTGCGGCTCGCGGGGGCTGCGCTCGCTGCCCGCCCTGCCCCGCCTGACCCGCAGCCTGCACCTGCACAACAACAGCCTGACCTCCATCCCCAGCGGGGCCCTGGACAGCCTGGGCAGCCTGCAGGAGCTGGACGTGTCTCACAACCCCTGGCATTGCGACTGTCACATCCTGTACCTCAAGCTGTGGCTGCAGGATTTCTCCGCGCCCGCGCTCGCCCGGCTCAGGTGCGCCAGCCCCGCTACCCTGCGGATGAAGCCCCTGGGGCAGCTGACCGGGAATGAGCTGGGGGATTGCAAGAGGCTCCTCCCAACCAAGTGTCTTCAGTTCTTCTGGCGAGACCTGATTTTAATTGTTGCAGCGATAATTACCCTTCTGTTAGTGGTGTGGGCTCTGAAATTCTCAAGGAAGCTGGTCTGCCAGCTCATCCTCAGGGGCCAGCTGCTGAGGAGGCGCAGCTTCAAAACTCGTAAGACACAGTGAGCTGTTCCCTGCCACCAGCCTGAGCAGAAACCTCAAACTCCTCGACAACAAAGAAAGCAAGTGCACTGCTAACACTGCTTTGTATGGTGAACGCTACAAAGACTGGGTCCTTAGGCATGTTTGATTTATTTCCTTACAAAAAGAAGCTTGGTGAGGTACTGACAGGCAAAGATCATTCTGCTGCCATCTACTCATATGAAGAGCAGTTTCTACATTTTTTTTTTATCATTTAACTTAGCATTTTTCTACTGAATTCTCAGCTCTTATATGAAGAAGATTTACATCCCCAAATTGTACAGTTTTTAATAGATGGAAATGAACACCAATTGTATCATTTTAACAACTCTTTTCTCACTCAGAAGCTCTGTGAGTTTACAACCCATCACCATCTCTCGATATCCCAGTCAGCTTGGTAGGACCACTCCTGTGAGCAGACAAATTCAGCCATCTTTTCCCCAGGTTCAGGAGCTTCCTGCCATCAAAACCCCTAAGATTATATAGACCAGCCGCTGAATGTATCCCTTATTGAACAGATTTAAAGATGGACTGGTAATGAGAATACAATCAGCAAAATTATTCAGTTTCCTGAAGGGTGAACAATAATAAAGCTGTCTATGTGAAACTGAAATAATGGACTCTTTGTTGAACATTCATATTGACCAAAATTTGATGTCTGTCACAATTCTAAACATTTCTCATTAAAATTCTAAGAGATTTCCAGAACTTGTCCTCTGGTTTTCCTACGGACATTTGGTGCACTGGATTTTACATAACAGCTTAGAGAGGATGTACACTCTTCCCTTCTCCTCTTGTGCCCCCCATCCTCACAGAAAAATTATTGTGTTAACTCAAGAATATTGTTTTCTCCCCAGCCTAATTCACAAGAGTACAAGAACAGCAATTCCTGCTGTATGTCCATCTGCTCTGGTGAAGTTGGGCCAGTTAGATGGGAGAGCACTGAAGATGTTCTAAAATGAATACTACTGCTGGCAGTTCCATTGCAGACACATTTTGCAAATGCTCCTCCCAGCCCCAAACCTGAACTCAGCTCAGAGGTGACCTTCTGAGGATGCCAAAGACTGCTGGGCTCTTTACCAAGCACTTGAGACCTGAGTGGGGCTCCAGAGGCAGCAGAAGCTCACAGGGCTGTTTCCAGGTGCCTCTTGGCCCTGCCAGACCATTCCATGGAGTCAAATCTCAGTGCTGGCTGGTGGTGACTTTCTCAGGAGATTTAGAAGAGACATGACCCTGTCTGTAACACTTTCACTGCACCAGCAGGGAAAGGCCAAGCTGAGATATCACCCCTTCTCAGCCTAAACCAGTGCCCATTCAGGATGAGTTCCTGGGCCCTCTCTGTGTCCCAGGGAATGGTCCCTGAGTGCACCTGCAAGGACCCCTGAAACACAGATCAGTCTGAGGAAAGGGCACACACTGAGGGCAGAGGGTTACACAAATCACTGATCAAGTGCAGTGTGGAGCTTCAGACTGAGAAAAGGAAAGAACACAGTCAAATGCTTTCCCTGTGAAATAATTAACGATAAGGGAGACGCCATGCCCATTGCAGTATGAAAGTCTGCCAGGGATACGGCATGGGGAACAAGAACAGGGAAGGCTTGAGTGCCAAGAGCCATGAGTTATCTGGAGTGCCAAGCAATCCAAAGCAAGATTGCAACCTAGAAACAAAAGATGAGTTGGGGATTCAATCCAGAGTAGGCAAATAATATAGTACTCATGATCTCCCATGTATGGCATTGCAGCAATGGGCAAACATTCTATTTTCTTGTTAAAATTGGGGTTGTCATTTGGGGATAGACAAATTTCTTTATTTCCGTGTTTAGATAAGCTACGGTAATTCAGCATCAAGCTCTACAAATCAAGAACAATCAGTTACACAAAAATCAGAAAAACAACTGTAATGCAAATAAAGGATCAGAAAACAGATCTCAAAGGGAGATTAATTTCTTTTAATTTCAGATAAACATGTAGGAATGTAGTGGTGTAAACATGCAGATAAATTTAGAATATTTCCTCTGCACTGAGCTTTTTAATTTTTTAAAAGACAACCACCATTCTGTATGAATGCAGAATATTACAGAAGAAATGCACTCTGCCATCTCTCATGGAGTTTCCTAAATGATATTTCTTGTTTCCCCAAAACAAAATAAAATAAATCATTCACACTAAAAGATTATCACTCTCCTTTGTGCCTACAAACTAGATGTGTATAAAATAGTAAACTGCTTTACTGTATGGCTTCAATAATACAAACATAAAAATTGAGCAATTAGCAATCCTTTCTGCTTACACCAACCAACTCACCAAATACGATGCACAGAAGACAGGAATAAAATATTGAGAGAGGATGTTTTCTGTCCTTATAAGAGGAAAGAGGAGGAATTTCTTCCAAGGCAGTAGTTCACATTCTACTAAAACAACACTGTATTTATCAGTTTTCATCCATTTGGGCTTTACCTAAAAAGAAACCACTCTGCAAAGGGGGCAGCTGGAACTGCTAACTGAGGGCTCAGAAGCAACACTCAAGTGTTTATCTGGCAGGGCCACTGTGTCATGTTTAAGCCACACACTCCATCAAATTGCATAAATAACACCACAGTTGCTAACAATGTGCAAAGGCAGGAAAATGTGTCAGCTATCAAAATGAAACATGCAGGCAGCATTCCCAAAACAGGTTTGGAACATCCCAGAAACTGTTTCTGCATCCTGCCTACAAGGGGCAAACTGGTGACTTTATCAGCTTTCACAGTCTGGGAACACAGGTGTGGCTGCTGGGATGAAGCACAACTGAAAAGTTATGAGGTTCGGTTCCACGTTTGGCAATACAAGGAATCAGAGCCAGCATTACTGAGCAAAACCTCACTGTAGCACAACAGAGGAGATTTGTGTGAACAGCAATCCTGTGTAAACTGCAACTCAATTAATGTGAAGAATATTTGCAGGTTTCCTTTATTGAATAGCATGGTATGTAAGTCATCTTTTTGCCTTTAAATTCTCTATATTTTGTTAACACTGGAGCAAAAAGCATTGCTCAAGCTGAACGACTTCTGTTCAGCTTCCTGCTTGCTTTCTGCCTGGGGTTTAGTTCGAGTTTATTCCAGGTCTGTTGTTTGAGCTCATGCATCAGAGCAGTTTGCAAGGCTTACACACATCACACTCCATTGTGCTAAAGGGCCATCATCTTAATAGTAATAATTATGTATTAATAATGTAATTATTATAATCAATGTACTAACAATCAGCCTTGGAGCTCTATAAAACATAAGGCAGCTCATTCCCAAAAATATCACAGCATTCATTCCCTAAAAATCAGCCTGTCTCAGCTCAGACTAGGCTGAATAGAACAGCTCAGCTCTGCCCAATAAAAGTGGTTCTGCCTTGTGGAGTCAAACTGTCTGGCCTAGCATCACTGATGTCATTCCTCTGGGTGCAGTCACTCTGGAGCTGACCACTGAAGTCAGCTGCAAATACTGTTTTCTGCACCACAAGTAGACTGGAACTTCAGAATTACAGCACTTCTGCTCATTTACAAGACAGAAAAATTTCCAAATCCAGAAAAAAAACAGCAGCACAATTGCCCGTGGGCAGCAGCAGTTGCTGAAGTCCCTGGTGCTCCTGGAAGAGCACAGCAGGAGCAGGGAAGCCTGGGAGGAGCTGCCCCAGGGATGCCAAGGGTGGAGCTGAGCAGGGAAGCAACTGGGGAAAAACAGTGGCATTGCTATGGACATTTGATATACCTGCTTATTTTATGTTTTTATTTTTAAGGGAAAATACCCACCTTCCTCCTGCAGATACAGGGCAGTGGCAACTGCCAGCAGCTCCAATCCAAGTGGCACTGCCAGGGAGGGCTGGGCACCTGGAGAGTGTAGGAAATGGCATGGATGGCTTGGGGAATGGAGCCAGCTCGAGCCCTCCTGCCCTGGCAGGAACGTCTGCCCTGCAGAAGAGAAGCACAAGTGCGTGTCTGTGATGTAAGTCATTTTAGAAGAGATGCTTATTCTGAGTAAAACTGCAATATTTTCACTAAAAAATACTGTCACATGGTGTGGATTCACTGAATTTGCTTGATTACCACCCCGCCCCATGCTCTGAGGATGTTGGTATTTTAAGAACACCCATTTCTCATATGTTTCAAATCCTACATCCTTCAAGTGAAGGTTAAATGAATGAGATCTAAGTGTACTCAACAGCTTTTTTACCCCCACAAAGAAAAGAGGAAGCAATCTGAAAACAGCTTTTTGTTTCACTCTGGAGTTGCTCACATGCTTTGAGAATCAGCCCAGCCCTCCCCAGGAGCTCTGGGCAGCTCCATGAGCTGGATCCATGGCATTTTTCTGTTCTGACAGTCTTCTCTTAAGTGAAGGAACTGTAGGAACTAGTTTTGAATTCACAATAACACATCTCCATGGACTCACATTCATATCTAACCTGAGTTCAGCAACCTACTCAAAATTAATCTACATTAAATTCATGCTACAGACTAAGCACAGCTTTGCTCTCAGGAACCAAACACATTGCAAAGTTAACGAGCTTGTTCTGTATTCATCATTTGGCTAAGCAGCTGTGCATTTAAGGATTCAGATTTAGTGCTCCCTTTCAAAGTATTTAACTATGCAGAAAATGAGGAATACAAAGTTAAATATTTCCTTCTGTTCAATTAAACCCCAGCTATTTCATAAGACATATGTCACATTATAACAGTGATTTCCCATTTTAGTTGCACACCTTCTGCTTGCACTGACCAGATATGGAACAGCATTAACAGCTACCAGAATAACTCATCCAATAAAAAGAGAAAAACTCACCCAATAAAAAGTTTCAAACAGCAGAAGACCAAGGATATTCCTAGTCTAATAGGACTAGAAAGAAATAGGAGTTTCCTCAGCTGAACAGGATTTTTTTTTTTTTATTATTATTGAGCTAGTAAACATATACTGTAAGAATTAAACACTAACTCAATGTACAAAATACATGCAGAATGCAGTGAAATAGGCTGTTGGTCTCTGCTGCCATTCTTGTATTCTAAATTAATTAGCCAATATACATTTATTATGCTGGTTTATGTTTAAATGCACTATTTGGGGAATTATTAAAATAGAATTTGAGGCTTCACAAAACTGCTGTTTTTCCTGGACTTTTAAGGTCCAAACACTTGCATGTTATGATTTATACCTGAATGACATCATTTTACTTTCGCTGCCAGCAGGTGAAATGTCTGTACTGAAATATTAACAATTCCTACTTAATTGCTCCTTTGATGGTGCTAAGTTTATTGTAATGCTTAGTAATGCTGAGTTTCTCTCAGTAACGCTGTTTATCTTAATGCCTTTTCTTTCCAGAGCACAAAACAATTTCCCAAAGTGTTGCAGCTCTGTTGCAAGAACCCATGTAAATATTTTGCCGTTACATTGACTCCAATGAAATTTAGATTACACTCAATAATGGGTGTGTGACAACAAATTGCTTCAGTTGCATAATGGCCACATGGCTGCTATTTATACTGAGCTGCTTCCCAGGGGCAGTTTGCTCCTGCCGTGGCCTCTCCGAGTGCCTTCCCAGCAGCACATTCCAATATTTATCCCAGGGATGGCACTGCAGCAGGCACACAGCTGCTGGCTGAGCTGGCATCTTCATTTTAGGCAAAATAAATGGGATGTACCTGGCAGAAGTTTGTTCAGATTTCATTTGGCTTGGCTTGTTTGGCAAGCATCCAGTTCTCTGACAATCTATGGTTATTAAAATTGAATGGTGCTGTTTTGCATTAAGACATTCCCTGGGAAAAGTGGATTGAAACCCCTTCCCTCAGAATAATATTAAGGAATATGGCTACAGAAATAGAAAACATTCATCTTAGTCCAAGGGGAAAAAATTCAAATCAAGCCCATTCTTAAATGACCTTGATCTCTAGGGAAGGGAGTGTCAGCAGGGATGGATTGCAGCCTCCCTTTTCTCCTTGAATCATTTTGCTTGTCTTCTCTTTAGGGGTCAAAAGGGTTTTACCTCTTAACTAATAATTTTTTTTTTTGACAAGGATCCATAGATTGGCTCTTATGGCCACTGAGAAGAACTACAGAACCTGACACAAACCAATAAAACCTACCTTTGCAATCCGCTCCCATCAGTAGCAGTGCAAAACAGAGGAAGGTTGTGGCCGTGGCCACACCACCAAAGGCTGCCCTCAAGACAGCAAAGCACTTGGAACTGAGGGTGTATTTGACTTCCCTGAGTTTGCAAGGACACTGCAAACCCCAATAATTTAATTTATTGCAATTTATTACTTAGTTTAATTTTCAGGTGCACTTATCAAAAGCTGAATTGTGGCAAGAATAAAAGTAAACCAGCAGCAATTACAACGTGAAGGAAAGAAGCAACATCAGTCCATGAAAGGACACAAATCGAGCCCAGCAAAAACTCAGAGCCCCCGAAGGGATTCCTTTGCCTCCAGTAACTGCTTTGTCTGACTGCTCTGAAACTGGACCAACATTGGCACCTAGTGGCTGCTAAAATCTGACAGGGACAAAAGTTCCCTGAAGTTTGTCACCCTTTCCGAGAGCTCAGTAACAGGATGTGATGAAGCAATTTTCCAAACAAGCTCCCAGTTACTGCCAGCTCTTTCTAGAGTCTCCATACAGGTTTTATGTCCTGAAGTGTCAGATGGTGCAAGGCATAGATTGTTTTTTATTGACAGAAACCTGAAGTGCTTACACTTCTGGACACTGGGCAATACAATCTCCATTTGCTTGCTTCACTGTGATTAATAATTTTTAGACATGGCTGGAGTTTTCTGCTACTACAATTCCCAAAGTTACAGCTCAATATTTATATTGAAACTTGACAGAGATTTCATTTCTTCTGTTCTCCTAAAGTCATGATGAACTTTCATGTAAAATAAAATTAGACCAACAACTTTGGTACTATGGTTTCATCCTATCACAGTGCAATAAAATAAAAAAGAAAAAAAAAAGTATATTAAGTAAAACAAAATAATGACATCAAATCCCTTTGTGGGTATTTTTCCCTACCATTACTCCCCCCCTGTTCCTGGGAGTTTAAGACAAATCTTTCTGAGATAGTTTCAAAAAATATTTACAACAAAATCTATCCAAACAAAGAAACAAAATTTAAAAATCTGTGTCAGTCTTTTACTTCAAGAAAGTAAGAGAAATTTAGAAAGTATGATGTGTATGATGTATTTCACATTAAAATACACTTGACATGGTATGGTAAATTAGATAAAGACTTCCTGATCTGAATGGGAAACTGTTTCACTTCAGAAATTAAATCCTTCATCCAGAAGCCGGTAGGGGAGAAGCCTGTGGTGTTTTTAGCAACTGCTCTCAGGAAATAAGAAAGCTCTGATGTGTAAGACAACTTACACAGACTCTTTAGAGCTGAAATAATCCTTATGGTACTAAAGGAAGAAAATGGGACATTTCATGTCTTAAACCTCACATGAGGACATTTCAGATTTCACAAAGGAGAAGCAGCAGCAGTTACAGCATAAACACTGACAGAAATTATGTTCAGAAAAGAGAGGAAGTATTCACAGCCACTTAATCTATTTACACAATTCAGAAGGTAACAGAGATCAGTGTTTCAAATGGAGACACTAATGCATGTACATATGTACAACCATATATATATATACACACAGAGACATAAATATACACACATATATAGATCTCATAGGCACATATACGTTGAAAAAACATATTCAGATATCTGATATGGACTTACTAGTACAAAGATATCAAGGCTGATATTGGATGAGTGTTTTGCAATTTTATTTCAATTTATTACATTATCACTAAGGCAAAAAGAGAAACAATGAGGTTGAGTTAATAAATGGGGAAGGAAACAAAAAAAAGAGGGCCACTTACACTGCATAAAACTGATTCCTAAATTAAATCCACCAGCTCTGAAAAGACGACTTGGGCTCTCTGAAAACCTCTACCTAGCTGATATGCAGCATCATAATTTTTAAAGCCCCAAACCTACTAGAATAACCTGAGCTCCCTCTGCAATCTGTACCAGGGAAAATGAACATAAACAGTCCAACTATTGTGACAATATCAGGGGATCCCAAACAGAATGAAAGGCCAGATTTTAGCATGCCCAATAAAAAGAATAAAAAACAAGCAAATACTGCAGATTTCCAGGTGTTTCTTTATGGAGTCTTTAGCCCTTTGTGCAGTATTTCATGGACATGCAGCCCCAGGACAGCTGGTAAATCCCAGTCCTTGTGCTCTCTGCTGCACTGTGGGACTGGCTGCACTGGGAATGCCAGGCAGGAATCCTGGTGAGTTCCAGGTATCCACTCATTCCCTGACCCTGCAGTCCTGAAGGTGCAGCTCCAGCCTGCAGTGCCAAGCCAAGGTGACACAGGTCAGCAAGGAGCTCAGGGAGCTGCCCACATACCCAAACCAAGGGACTGGCTGTGAGGAGTGGCCAAATAAACCAAGGGCTTTAGCTTCATCAGCCACTCTTTTGTGTTGGAGAATGATTACCAGCTGTGTTTAAGAAATCAGTTCTGTGACTGGCATGGTTCTGAAGTGGTGTGTGCGTCCTCACGCTCTGGGAGATAAAAGCCGTGCAATGGCTGCCTTTCATCCTCTATAGAGCACAGACAAGGAAAACGGATGGGTGACTAAGATTGATAAAAGCCTTTAGAAGCCAAGCAGAGGAGGATTTGCATTGCACTCATTCAGAAGATGATTAAGCTATGTATATGAATATAGTATTTCAAATGACAAAGAGGCCAGTCTCCACAACTGAGTCATCTGAAAGGAACTGGAAATAGCTTATGGCTTCTAACATTCAAAATGCATAACTTGGAAAACTTCATGAATACAATTAAATTTTTTTATTCCCAGCTTGTTCTGACACTTGGCTGATAACAAGCCCGACACCCGCGCAGGGTAAGGAACACGTCACACATGACAAAGTCGCACACTTTGCTGAACAACTGCACAACAGAAGCTGTTTCATTGCTAGGAGTCACCATGAAGGACACATTTACAATTTTTCTCATAGCAGGGGTAGGCTCTGCAGGCTTACAAGGAGAAGTACTCCGTACAAATCCTTGGTTGGAGAAGTTTTGGACCCTGAATTCATCCCTGCTTATTTGTCAGCAATTTCCTTATAACTTGACAGTTTCACTGCCACTTGTGCTACTACAGCAAAGGAACACCAGGCAGAGGCAAAATTTCTGCTAGAATAGGTCCAAGTGGCACCATTTTCTGAGATTCCAGGAGTCTTCCAAATGCTGGGACCACTGCAGCTCTGAAGGACAAAGGGTTGAGTGTGGAAAAGAGCACATAAGGCTCTCCAGGAAAAAACCTGTTGCTCTCAATTAAACACGATTCTTACCGTTGCCTCAAGGAGCATCTCTATCCATACACTGCTCCCCAGTTCCTGCTCTCACGGAATACAGACATGGGAAACAGGGGCTGCCAGCAGGAATTCCTGTATTCCTGTACAGCAGGAATATCAGTTCACCGGTGATGGGCTTCAAAACACTCATGCATTTGTGTCAGCCCTCTGTGAGTGAGTTAAAAGATCCACACCGCATCTACAGAGACAACAAAATGTTATCTCTCCTGTAAACATAAACACTCAGGTACTCTCTTCAAAAAGGAAAGCTGAAAAAGGCCTTACAAATTAAAAATAAAATGACTGACATTTTAATTAACAAAAATCAGCCACTGCTAAACTTTAAAGAGACAGTTGCAGGCCCAAATATCCTTAAATCAGCATGTCATTCATCCTGGACTGAATTACTAAAGTGTTTTATTACAAAATTCTTCTGGTTACAATTCAGAGCAATCCATTTTTGTAAAAGAACACACCCCATAATACTGCAGGGCACCGTGCTTAGCAGAACCAGACAGCCTTAACTGTGGTAAACTGAAATCTAAGACCTCTTCAAAATAACCTCACACTGCCTGGAAGCACAAAGCCAGGGCCCACAGTTACAAACAAAGGTCAGTTTTTAAATAGTATTTAATCTTAAAAAAAAAAAAAAGAAAAAAATTGTAAGATTGGAACAAGAGCAGTTTGCTCTCAGAAAATCAAGAGTCACAGAGCATGTATGATTTAATATGCAGAAGTAAGAATTTATGCATCAAATATAAGGGGCATTGTCAGGTAATGCTGAGTATGGAAGCGTGGTTTTATTACTTTAAAAAAACCCAACCAAAAAACCCCCAAATAAGTAGTTATTTTGCATATGTTATATTTATTAGAAAAAGTGATCATTTGACTATTTAACAGATACTTCTCTTTTAAATGAAATTACAGTCTATTACAACTTTTGTTGTCTGAAAGAACTCAGTCCATTTCAGCTGACTCAGATGTAAAATCAGCAGGCCATAAAATTATATCAAGAACTACAGATGCTTAAACATTCTGTTAACCAAAATCTAACCAGGGAAAAGCTGTACCACATAAGGAGCATTACCACATCAAATAACATGCCTGCATTGTAAATATAGGAATAAAATACTGAAATTTGCTGGAGAATTTATCTTGGGACACAGTATAAACAATGTGCCAACCAAGCCATAACTCAAGTCATCTTGGTTTTCATTAACAATTTTGGTGATTGTTCTACATCCCCACTGGAAGTTACAGGGAATGAATGCTTGCTACAGCAGAGAATTCACTAAATTTACTGTGTCCTCACAGAGTTACAGAACTTCCTTTGAACCCCTGCCCTCCACCCCTTCAAACAGTGCTGCAGGAGAGTGGGGAACAAATTTAAGGACTCCTCTTCGTGGTTTTTTTCTGTTTCATATGAGCTCTCTGTAGATGTATATTTAGAAGGTCAGAACTTAACTAATTTGCTTTGTAACTCCAAGTCTCCAGCAGCTTCTTTGAAATATAACCCAGTCCCCCCACCCAAATTCCACCACTCAATGTGGAAATTGCCAACAACCTTCCACTTGCACCCAGGGCTCTGCAGCTCAACCAATTTGGTGGAGATGAAATTTCACTTCCCCTATTCAACTGAGAGAAAAAGAAACTGTACCTAAGGCCAGTTTAGGGGGGTTTCTACCAGGTTTTGGTACTGTTTTCTAGGTACTACTAGAGTAGTACTACCAGAGAGATTACTAGACAGTGCTTTCTAGCACTCTCTGCTCTTCTCTGATGTATCTCTCTCAAATATAGCCAGATACAAATCGGAATTGACTCAAACCCTTCTGTTTTTCCTGATTTTTGCATAAAACAGGTGTTAACCCAAATGAAGTTTGGGGATTCATCAAAGAAAACCAAGTATTTTACCATTCAAACTACTACTCACAGCTTTCACAACATGAGAGAACGCATCACAGATCCCTCACACAAGCCTAGCAATATAATGTGACAATTCGTGGGTTTGGTATGGGGAATTCTTTCTTTTAAAAACAGTTAAAGACTCACGATGACAGCAGCAATGATAGCTAATAGAAAAATGTCTGCAATGATCTCTAGCAAGGATAATGAAATACCTGATTTATAATTATCTTCATAGAAGTAGCACCTTTAGTTTTCCATTAAAATGAGGTGATACGATGAATTATAAATATTAAAGAACGACATCTTTAGCAATGCTTCCTCCTGAATAACCTGAATTTCCTGAGGTGTTTTGCTCAGACTCTGAAAATATAATTAGCATGAAAGCATACACACAGTGATGTCTTATTTCCTTTTTAACACCCTTTTTTTCCTGTCTGATCAATATCCTAGGATTCAGTGGCCTGCTTAATTCAGAGTTGCAGGCTGCCGGGAACAGAAAGCCTTTGGTCCAGCCTGATTGAGTACTTGAACCTCTGCTCTTAGCTGGAAGGTTACCACGGATGACCAAAAATATATATCCAGACCTAAAAAGGAGTAATTACGGAGCCACCCCAAATACATTGATTTCAGAAGCAATTCAAGCCAAGCTGACCTGGCTGGCAGTGCTGGCTCAGAGATAATTAGGTTGCTCTTTTGCACAACTACTTACGGGACAAGTTTAACTCTCACTCTTTGCCATAGAACAGTTTCATTTCACAATTTTATAATCTGAAACTATGAGAATGGAATTTAGCTAATCCTTGGTACAACAAACAGAAGAACAAAACGTGCTCTGTCAATGTATTTCATTAGTAAAGCTTATTTTTATTAGCATCTTGATTTACCATGTAACCTAAAGGAGAGTACCTGTAAAGTGCCCTTTGTTTTGTAGATAACCCAGATAGCAGGTAAAACACAAAAAATTCCAGACTCTTGAGACACAAACTGGTTATGCGTATTACGGTAAGTGTGAGGCACTACAGTCACACACATACATGTGCGTATGTACACACGTAGCAGGATATTGACAGTTCTAAAGCTGCCTCTCAGCAGCACAGGACCTTGCAAGGGTGAAAAACCATAGCCCTGAGCCTTGGCCTGTGCCTATGGAAACAAACCACACCCAGCTCAGACCTGAAAATGAAAAGCCAGCAAGACAAGCCAGCTGAACTTCCTGGAAGGCTGAATGGCAACTGCACCTGCTTATTTCTGTGTCAGTAACTGTAAAAGAAATACACAAAAACAGGAAAACACAGCACGAAAATCTCTCACTCCAGCAAGGATGCGGACGAATCCTGGCATGTACGGGTCCTTTGCGCAGGCAGCGATTAATGGTTCATCAGTACCACCAGAACCGCTACCCCTTGTTTGCCCACATATGATGGTTTATGTTGGTCGGACCGCAACCCGCACAGGCCCCGTGAACACGGGGAAGCTGTCACCGGTCCGGGTGTGCACAGCCCCACTCGGAGCTGCTGCAGCCCAGCCACCGGCGGTGCCGCGATACCCCGAGCACTGGTGCAGCCTCACTCCATGCTGGCGCTGCCGCAGCCCAGCCGCGAGCGGTGCCGGGGGCGGTGCCGGGGGCGGTCCCGGCGCGGAGCGGGGC
>VZRN01001796.1:1579459-1613542 GCA_013397935.1 Dasyornis broadbenti | reverse complement strand
GGCAGCGGTTCCGGGCCAGGCGGGGCGGGCAGCGGAGCTCGCTCCGGCCCGGCGCCGGCGCTCCGAGTCGCGCACACAGCGAGGGCCGGCGCCGGGCGCGGTGCCCCGGGGTGGCCCGGGTGCGGAGAACGGACTGCCCAGAGCCGCCTCCCCAAAGAGCTCCCGCGGGCCAGGAGGGACGGAGCGCATCCATCGCCNTGCAAGCCGGGCCGGTTCCGCGGAAAGCCCCGTTGCAAACCCGCGCTCGGGGACATGCTCAGCCTGCCTTGCCTTGTAGCAGCAGCACCCCTCTTTGCTTAGGCTTCTGGCCATGGGCTGTTTACAAGCCAGAAGAAAGCTCAGCTGGACTGTCTTGTTTCCAGAAAGGGATGTAGAACTGGCAGATTGAGAGAAGGTTCTTAAATTAGGCATGTTATTATCTTAAGACACTGTTTACAGGGTGTCACGGGAAGTGCAGTTTTTATAGTTCTTCATTATAGAGCCAATAGACTCTAAATTTGACATCGGCTTTTCTTCTGCTGGAGAAAAGCAGCTGGTTGTTAGGGTTAGAAAGAGCCTAGGTCATGTACCCAGTGAATCTACCCTCAGATTCTCGGTGGCACAGATTCCCTACAACTGTGCTCACCCTCTGAGCTCAGAAGTGCAAGTAAACACTGGGGAGAAAATGTTTAAAGAATCTACGGTTTATAGGGGGCTGCTGGGATCAATACGTTCACCTGCCCCTCCAGAACGGGGTTGTACACCTGTCCTTACCCCCAGTGAGACTAAAAAGCATTTAATTCAGTCACTGCCTGGAGAAAGATGATGGAATTGTAAAGCTTTTGGTGACACACAAATACAGTAATTGCAGTTAAGCTTTGGCCTGTGTTTACCAAAGTAAGTGTCAAAGTCCTCTGTTGTTTTTTTCTTATAAATTAACTTTGGTGAGCACAATGTTAAGGAGAGAAAGTTGCAGAAAATAGAAGAAATGAAGGCTCACATTTTTTAGGAAAAGAGAAGGATTAGCAGTTCCACACGTAGCAACAGTATTTATTTTCTTGGTAGTATCACACCTTTTCCTATCACGTCTGGCTGGGGCTGAGGAACTGAAAAGGAAACTCAGGTTTTCTGTTAGAGCTGTCAGTACCTTTTCCACACTTTCTGGCAAGTGAGGAGTAGGGTTTCGCCTTTAAGGTTGAAACCTGCCTGCATTTAAATGCCGGGCACATAGAAAGTGACAAATGTGTCTGTTCCTGGTGCCAGGGGTCTCAGCCAGGGACTTCAGGAGCAGGGGAGGAGTACCCCAGGAAATCAGTCAAACTTCCTAGGTGTGCTTTTTCATACTGTCAATACTTAACACCTGAATATTTTAAGATCAATAGCCAGTCTGTCACAAAACCTGTGTGTTATTTCTAAGTATTTTACAAAAAACAAGTAAGAAAACTCAAGGTCTTGAAGCTTTCTTTTTCTTTAGGTTGTTCTATACTTCTACTTACAAAAAAAAATAGGAATGCACATATGGAAGAAGAGTATTTTAAGCATTACTTTAGGGAAATTAATCCAACATTGTTGCTTATTTACCTTACAGATACTTTTGTCAACTTCTGAGTCAGGGACACAACTTCAATATGAAAACATTTGCGTGGAGGGTTCTTTTGTTTGGTCTGTTAAGGTGTGGTGTGTGTGAAGTTTAAATCAGACTTTTCCAGTTGGATTGAGATTTCAGAGCAGACCATCTAATCTGGGCTAGGTTTTCTCAGCATGCTTTTGGAAACATAAAATAAGGAATAATTTTCTTACACTTTTGTAAGCTCCCTTACAAAGTAGGCAGATAGTGTTTGTGTCTTGCAGACTGTACAAATGTGGCTTTGGTGTAGGGGACAGGGATTCCAGGAGGAGCAGCTCAGCTCCTTGAGCAGGTCACATACTTCCCTTTAGGAAACAAGCCCCAGCATGTGAGAGATGCACAGTGGTTCTCAGTCACATGAGACACCCTTGTTTAAAAGAGTTTTACATAAACTGAGGATTGGGGACCCTCAAATCAAGAGATGCTTAAAATGAAATTTGTTTCACTGTACAGAAAGATCCTTACAAAAGCAGGCCAGGAAGTTGCTGCTTTGATTTCATTAGGGGTTTATTGCTACTCTAGATAGTATTGTTTTCTATTTAGCAAATGATGCAGGAATGAGAAAATCCCTGTTTTTATAGTGTTTCAGAGGCTCATCTTTAGAAGTTCCTTCAAAACAAAGTGTCTACAAAAAAAGAACCAAGGAGTTCTTGAACACTACTTGTTCCACATCCCCAGAGGCCTAAATTTTAAGTTTAGCTAAGGGTAGTATTGCAACCCAACAACACTTACTTTGAGATTGAAACAAACAATTTGAGGGTAAATGTGTTAGTGCCCCTTTCTTCTTCAAACTTCAGATGTTCCCATTACAGTTACATAATGTTTCTGAAATATTTGGAGCCCAAGGATTTTAGGTCTCACTTTCTTTTGATGTGTTTTTTTGGATAAGGGAAAAGATGTATGTTCTAATACTGAAGGTTAAGGTTCTGCAAATAACTTTTTTATTATTATTTATGAAACTTGAGGCTTTCCTTGCAGCTTAAAGCTGTATTCTTTCAAGTGCCTCATGTGGTATTCCATACACTGCTGCTTCATCAGCTGCTGAAGCTGACTAAACTTAATATAGAAAGAGATATTAGTGCTTGAGAAAGGAGCTATTCATGGACAGTTCTGATAACTGAAGCTTTCTCTTTAGAAATAAAGCAGTTTACTGGTTTGAAAGGTTCCCCAAAATGTGCTCCCCTTGACTTGGAGAGATGTACCACTTGCAGGGAGGAAAAGTGTGCAATCTTGGCTGTGCCATTCAGACTTCTCTTCCAGATCTCCGGGATATATTGTCCCGTGGGAGATACAAGGCCTCAGGGCCTGGCTGTTGTGAGCCATGGGCTCTTGGAGATGTTGGAGCTAAAAGGCTGCTGCCATGGAGCCAGGCAGATCTGACACCCTGGAGTCTAATGGAACCTCAGAGTATCTGTGATGACCATCTTGATTTTTATCAAAAAGGCAAATTCTGGCCAGCATATATCCAGAATTTCCACATCAGCTCTATGGAATATCTGCAATCCATTGTTATTTAAACAAGATGTTCTAGTACATGCTGTTTAACTGGTTGAAATTGTGGCATACTGCTCTCTCTAAAAGATGTCCTTCTTAGCTGGCTAAATCCTAGAGTACAGACTGTAGTTCCCAAAAGTTGGTCTTGTTAATCACTCAAAAGTGTTTAAAAGTGGTGTTAATCACTTAATGCATAATTATTAAAGTCCTATTGATAAAATAATTACTTGTTCTTTGAGTGATAGAAAAAATCTGGCAAACAGAACAAAAATGTTTTATAACTGTTATGTCACTGTAAGAAAAGGTATTTATAAAATGCTGGAACCAAGATTTTACATAATGATAGGCAAGGACATTCCTAAGTCCAAGTCTATAAATCATGGTTAGTAATAACAAAAGTCTTTTTCTTTTGACGAGTTACCTCCTATGAGCTGATTAATTGTCTTTAATGTCTACTTTATGCTGTCATTTCATAGTGTTTTACATAAACTGAGTATTTTTCTCTCTCAGTATAACTTTCAGAAAGTAGCAGGAGAGAAGAACAGTTGAAAACATTCCTTTTTTAATAAATACTTCTTTATGTGCCATTGCACTTCTTAATTTACAAGCTTTTTCAGCCCATATGTTATCAAGATTATTGGCTTTGATTCAGGCCTCATGGCTGTAAACTGTATTCCTTTCAGAATGGCCCAAAATGTAATGTGTCATGATCTGGCCAAATTGCAAGGAATACAAAGTTGTGCCTTGTTAACTGTCTTGTCTCCTGATTGGGATTTAATAACATAGCTACACAAATACAAGCAGAGCTGTTGGAAGCAATATTCTTTGATATCCAGAGGAAAGTGTAGCTCTCTGTCACCTGCTTTGACACTCATAACACTGGTGGAAATGGGAATGCTGCATTCCCAACAAAGGGGGATTCCTCATTCTCTGAAAGTTGTGTTGGGAAATATTTGAATGGAGCGGTTTATCCTGACTTTTCTGTGTATGAATATCACTTTAAATTGAACTACACTGCCACAGAGATGTTGTTTTTGGCAAAAACTGGATGGATTAAGTTGCAAGACTGTTTCAATAAGTGTTTTTAGGAGCAAGTGTTGTGATTTGCCAGCCTACAGAAATGTATGTTATTGTTTGCTATTTGAGATGACAGGATTCAGACACAGTTGGTTGAGATTCATTTAGCACAGTCTTTAGGTCCAGTATTTCACTACTGGGAAATTTTATGGAAGTTGTTATATTGCTGCAAAATTGACATTTCTATTTTTGTAAAGGAAGGTATCAGCTGTAGGATGTACTTAGTCATTATTTATGCTGCTCCACAAGAAAAAGTAAACCTGAACTCCCATGATACTTCAGAAGAATCAGAAAATCAAAACCAACACATTACTTAATAAATTATGTAGGAAGTAAGAGAGGGAGAAATGATTTAATGTGTCTTGAGGCCATCTGTTAAGCATTAACCTTTGATAAACAATATGTTTATTGAGGCAAGAAGAAGCTACAATGACCCATTTGATAATGATGATTTACTGTGCTCCTTGGTCAACCTGTCACTCACCATCTTCAACATTTTGTCTGTTTCTGTAGTTCAAAATCTGCTTTCTGTAAGCCTGAGCAGACATCCCAGAATGATCTTCCAGAGAACTGCCATGAATTTGACCACCTTCTGTTTCCCTCCTTACATCCAGTTGAAACACTCCTTGTTTCAGTTTTTTTTGGTGTCTCTCATTGTCCTCTATGTGCCACCATGAAGAGCGTGGCTGTGTGTGTCTGTGATAACCTCCCTGGAGGTGCTGGGCAGCAGCAAATAGGTACCTGCAGCCCCTCTCCCGTGCTGGCTATGCCTGTTCCCCCCAGCCACTCCTCATGGATAGGCACTACAGTTCCCAGACCATCCTGATGGGCCTCCATGAACTTGCTCCAGTTCTACAAAGTCTTTCTTGTGCAAGAGGCCCAGCACTGCATACTGTATTTGAATTGGAAAGTAGTAAGTGCTGAATGAAGGGGAATGATCACCTGTCCCGATCTCCTGGCCTTTCCTGTGAATCCAGCTGGGGATGCTGCCAGGACATGCTGCTGGCTCCTGTTTTGCTGTCTGCAGGGACCCCAGGGCCTTTCCCAGCCTTTCCCACCTGACCCTGCATCCTTGGAGGGGTGACTCCCTGGGGACTCCTTCCCAACAGCAAAACATAAAAAAGCAAACATAAAAAGATGTTCAAGACTTGGTCTAATGTACTTACGGGGATTAAGAGAAGTCATGAAAAATCTTACAGGAGATAATAGTTGGTTTAGCACTGTGCTTTTCAGTACCAATCAGTGCTAAGAGCTCTGCTGTCCAAAAAATTCAAAGCTAAGAGCAAATCAAAATAACCAGCTTTCGTACATAAATGGGTATTCGCTAGTGAAACAATTAGCACAAGAAAGGTGGCTCCTTGTCTTTGTTCACTTTGGCTATTCTGTCCTATTCCTTCTGAACAATGAGTTATTCCCTGTTCTTTATCCTAGCCTCATTTGTTACTAGCAGTGGTCCCCCTGAAGGCCTGCCACCAATCTCTGATTTCATAGGTGTTTTTAATTAGTAGTCTCAAATGCATTCAGCACTCTTCTCCAGCAATCCTAACTTCTGTCTTTCTTACACCAAAACAGTTGCCAAAGTAATTACACAATCAGGAACTGCTTTAAAAGGTTACTGAGTGACAGATGTAGTTACCGTCATGTGATTTACAAAGCTGAAGCACTTAAATCAAGGAAATAAATAATTAAAAAGTTTGTCATTTACAACATACGTGATACACTTGTACAATACAAAAGATTACATTATCATGTCTTTTTTAGTAACCTGTGGCTAATACAGTTCTTTTGGTATTTGATTTTGACATTTAACTTATACTGAGGGACTTTGGAATTTGAAATACTAAGACTATATTTTTTCCAATGAATTTTCAATTGTTATTTCTTGACAAGAGTTACATGCTTGTAAATACAGCCTTAAAACTTTTACTATGAAATAGTTTGTTTAATTTATAATGTGACTGGTATTTTTATATAGTTGTCGTGGTTCTTTTTCAGTAACTTCTGTGAAATTTCTCTGTACAAATGCTGTAGAAAATAGTGTTTACTTAGGATCAGAACTGATATTTTTGTCATTACTTAAATTATATGTTTTAACCATGTATCAGACTGATTAATGTTATGGAAATATTTTTCTTAGAATTTTCTAAAGGTGCTATCAAGCAAACTAGCTATATTTTTCCGTTAGAAATACAGCTTGCGTTAAATTAAGTAACCTGATTCATAATACTTGCATGTTCTGTGTGTGTGTAGTATACTTAATGAGTTAACATAAGACATTATTCAAATTACAAACAATGTGACAATACAAGCTTTTCAAGCTTCTAAATCGTGTGGAGGGAGTTGTTCTTAGCCCCCCGGCGTCCCCCTGCACACTGAGTGTGCAGCAGGGCAGACTGAGGGGTGCTGCTGGAGCTCCCACATGTGCAGGTCTGCCAGAGGAGACTGCAGAGGACTCCTTGCTTCTTCAGGTGGGGTTATGAGATCAGTTCACACCCACCTTCAGCAGCAACTTAAACCCAAGGGGAATGAATATTCCTGACAGGTGCAAGACAGCTTTGCCATTGCTTTAAAGGACCATCAGCCCTTCCTCCTGCAGAGTCTGCATGCTGTCAGTACTGCTGCTTGTGTAATTAGTGCCCAACCTTCAGACAAAAGGAAGAGCCCATTTCTCTGTTTCATCAGTGACTTCAGCCCTCTGGTGAAGCAGATCAGCAGGTGCTCCTTTCAGGGCAGGGACAGGGCCAGGGTGTGCAGCTGGGGCTGGATGTCCTAGCTGACAGTATTGCCATAGCTTGGCTTCCACAAGTCATTAAACCATGACTTTATTAGAGTGACTTTGTCTGAAACAGGGAGCACTCACCTGGCTCCTGCTGCCCCCAGAAGCGCTGGGAACAGTGACAAACGTGTGCCAGTTGCTCTGTATGTTTGCAGAGAGAGTGTCTGATATTATACATATTGGAGCCTCAGCAATGAAATAAAAACCAGCACAAACTGAAGACCATATAAAAAGCTAAAAGACTTGGAGTCCTTACACAAGAGGAGTGACAAGTAGGGAAACATGAAATTCCAGTGCCTGTGCTTACCTGGAGGATGTGTGCTGGGAGGAAGAGTCCTCTTTGAGCTCCTGAGAAGGTCAGACCTGTGCTGTTCCCAGCAGGACACTGAGGGCTCCAGCACCTTTGTTCATTTAGTCCTGTGAACACAGACACAAATATTTGAGTAAAACGTGGTGGGAAGTGCTCTGAGATCTTGCTGATGACATTTTGAGGTGGTTCTGTCACTACTGAAAGGCTGTAGAAAAAGGCAAATGTTGTACTCATCTTCAGAAAGAAAAACAAATCCAGGGAACTATAGGCTGGTCAGGCTCATGTTTGTCCCTGGGAAAGTCATGGAGCAATTCTTTCTGGAAGTAGTAAGTTTTGACCCCACTTTGAGCAGCCAGTTGGCTTTGCCACCTCCCAAAATCTGCCCTAACCTCAATGGTTCTGTGATTCTATGGAACGTATTGATACAGAGGTTCTCAAAATACCCTTGCTCAGTCATTCTGCACTTTTGTTTACACCCCATGAAAAGTGGAAGCAAAAACAATTTGATTTTTTAATTAAGAAAATTTCTAAATTTGTTTGTATGCACAGAATCCCTCAGGCCCTTCCCAGGAGCCAAGTAATCATCATTAGCCTTTTCTTGCACTTGACCTAATCAAGTACTGAGATTTAAAACTACGTAACAAACACAAAGGTCTTGTGTAAAACTTGAGTACAGAGATCCTCCATAAATCTGCCCTAAACTTCTTTGTCTCTAGTAATTGCTGGCGACTGCTCTGTATCATTACCTGTTCCATTAATAATCATTGCTTTGTGGTTTTCTGAGTCCATTACAGTCCATTTCCTTTCTCTGAGAAAACTCTTACCAGAACTGAGAAGTACTTTTTCATTGGATTGATTCCTTTTAAACTGTGCATGTATCATTTGGGATCTAAATGCTTAGTTAGCATAGGAAATGAGATCAGCACAGCCTTTTCCAGAGTGAAGTTTGCTGCTCAAAAATGCAGCAGAGTCAGAAGATAGAAACAAACCACTAATGTGCCTAAGAAATAAAAGGAAAAATGATTCTATGTTATTTGGTATAAAATATTACTGGCACATTATATTAAGTTGTTGAAAGCACTTTAAAATAAGGAGGTTCAGAGAGAAGGGGAACAATAAATAAAAGGTCCATACTATGGGAGGATCAAAAACCCCAGTAGTAGTTGCTTATGTCCTATCTCAGTTAAGAGGAGATGCAGAATATAAGGAATGGAACAAAAAGACAAGCAGTGGTCTCTCATTTATCATTTGGGGATAGAGAAGTGAAAGTGCAACAGAATATAAATTTATAAAAGGAAATTCTTTAGTTTCATTGTAACTATATATTGAAGCCAAGAGCTTTGAAAGATTCAAAAAGGATTAGAGATTTATATGGAGAATGAGAACATCCATAGTTACTTTAGATTAAAAGATCCTGGAATATAAACCATCATGTTCCAGGACATTAGACAACCTATAAAACAGAAGGATTTACAAAGAAATTCCCTGTGAGCAGGATATTGTGTTTGTCCACTCTGAATTATTTGGTTTCTTCCTCTGGAACATCTAGTACTGGGAACCCAAACTCTGATAATAAACTCATAATTCTTATGCTGCTGGATTTAGACAAAAGTATGTAAACTAAGCATTTCTTCTTCCTGCCCAGATGTAATGTCTGTTTTACTACCCAGAAAAGGACAGGTGATTGGACTGACTAGATCCTTGACTGATTTTATTGAAACCTAGGATTGCTGGCATTTTGTTTATACATTCTTTTGTCTATATTCTTTGAATTGTCTCATTTCTCCTCCTAGAACAGCATTAGTGCTCTCAGATTATGTGACCACATCCTGCTCATTTGTTCTGCCCTGGTAGCAGAACTGGCAAAACCACATCAGTGCCACAGACGATGTGGAAGCCAAAACCCACCTGTAGCTTCAGTGACACACCAGGTCACCTTGGCTGCAGGCTGACATCTTGTTCTGCTGGCTCTGCTGGGGAGAGTGACAAAGGGCTAAGGCTGGACACACAAGAGAATTTCATAACCTGCCACAGAAGGAGCTCACCTGCAGGAACTCAGTGTCCCAACTGATGCAGATATAAACTTTCAGCAGCCAAGTTCTCAGCATAGATTACCTATAAGTATATATGTTTGTATCAAGGTTCTCAAGCATATATTCTCATGCTTAGATCATGAACAAAAGACTAAATGACACAGTGCTAGAATGTATTGCATATACAGGAGATTTGGATCAAGGCTCTTGGATCAAGTCCTGTCACTTGGTTCAGGAGACCTGCTGCTGTGCCTCACTCTGTGCTGTGCTTCCTCCAGCTGCAGATCTGGGACACAGCTGGCCAGGAGAGGTTCCGGACCATCACCCAGAGCTATTACCGCAGCGCCAACGGAGCCATCCTGGCCTATGATATCAGCAAGAGAGGCTCCTTCCTGTCCATCCCTCGCTGGATCGAGGACGTGAGGAAGTACGCCGGTTCCAACATAGTGCAGTTACTGATTGGTGAGTTCAAAATGGCAATACTTGTTTAATGTGGCAGAAGTTTTATTTGTGGTTGAAGTTAAGATGTATGTAATAGACCCGATTGGAAATTTTATTAAAAGTGCTGGTTCGTCAAAGCAGATACGTTTTGCTTTGATTGACTTTTGTTAAGAAGTAGACAGCTTTGAATCTTTTGCATCTCACTTGGTGGAGAACTGGGATGCCCAGGATTTCCAGGTTCTGAGGTACAGCTGCTGTGGAACTGTTTCAAGATAAAGATCTTTTGGTTTCCAGGGCCCAGGGAAGCTCCATCATATCCACCTGATATGTCTTGGTGAATTGGAACAGACACATACTTCAGCAGACAGAATTTTGGAAGGACTTTGGGGCAATCAGGGTTTGTCAGTTCTCTGCTAGAAGTTCTGCTTCCCAGTCCAAATGCTTTGGACTCAGATGTGGCTCTTGGGGCCTGTAGACCTCCTAATACAACAGCAGTACCATTCTAGATTTCCTTAGGAGCCAGCAGACAGCTGCTGCTTTCACAGAATGGTTTTAACTTTCATTTCTAGCCCATTTTCTTCTGTTAGGGTCTGCAGCCACCACTCTTGAGTTACTTTTTCTGTTCTTTATGACTAATACAGAAATACAAGTTGGAAAGTGTTTGGGAGATTACCAGTCCAACCTCCTGCTCGGAGCGAGGCCAGGTTGGGCAGGGCCTTTTCAGTCACATTTTAAAAATCTACAGAATGGAAATTCTGCAGCTTCTTTGGGCAACCTCCTGCCAAACACTTCCTGTGACATAAACAGCCATTATAAATCGCTCTGTTGTTTCCTTTTCTTCCAGGAAACAAGTCTGACTTAAGTGACCTTAGAGAGGTTCGGCTGGAGGAAGCTCAGAGCCTGGCTGAACGCTATGACAATATCATCTGTGCCATAGAGACCTCTGCGAAAGACTCCAGCAACGTGGAGGAGGCTTTTGTGAAGATGGCTACAGAGCTCATGATGAGGCATGGAGGGCCCATGTTCAGTGAGAAGAATACTGACAGCATCAAGCTGGATAGCAAAGACGTCGTAGAAGGCTGGGGGTGTGGTTGCTGATAAGAGCTAGGTGATATCCCTAACTTTACTGGAATTTAGATGGTGCTTCACCCTAATGCTGAGTAGCATGGTAGCCATATTCTCCTCCTCCTCCTGTGAAACCAGCAATTTTGTAGAAGTTAGACACAATCCTGTTTGCTTTGGTGTCTTATTTTTAAAAAGGGACTTTTGAGAGGTAGTCCTAAAAGTCAGACCCTCTGAGAAACTTACTCAACATTTGTTCCCACCATTTTATTTTCTGTAACCTTCCTACAAGTTACAAAAATGGAAGAAACTACTCTGAACTTGGTATTTTGGGGTGGGAAGACATTTGCTTGGGGAAGAGACTGATGTAAACCCAAAGGTATAAGCATTTAGCAAAGGACTGGTGGCAAAGGAGGTCACTTTTGGAATAGGCAATCTTGACAGTGTCTCTTCAAATCCTCAGCACTCCTCTAGTGACCAGAAAGTGACAGTGTCTTTGATAAAGGTATTTCAAGGATCATAATAGCCAAGATTTTGCTTACAGGACCAAATAGCAGTCACCTGTCCTAGGGCATATGGATTGCTAGTTAATAATAGAACAGGCCCAGGTGGGGGAGCTTCTCTGAGGTTTTGTTAGAATTTGAAGTTAGTATTTTAACAGAAAGCAAAACCAGCCTGAGCAATATCACATGATTTGCTGTCAAGCAGGATTGGACCGGAGTAGGGATTTCATACAGCCTTGAGGAGAGGGAAGATGCATTTCATTTGCTATTGTTTGCACAGTGATAGCTCCTTTTTCCAAGTGGAAGTATCACTGAATTTTTGCCCTCAGGTCTCATCATTTCATTCCACAACTCAAGACCTGCACCACTGGAAACAGGAACTGGAGAAACCTTGAACTGACTGTAGCCAAGATCTCTTGCCATGTGCCTAAAGGTCATATGCAGGGTTCATTCTGGTCACACATTTGATGTTATGTTACCAAGGTGCGTAAGTGGCATAAGTGGATTTGATTTTTTTATTGGTTTTGTTTTTTAAACCCTCTCTTCTAATACCACATGGGCATATAATGGGAAAGAAGACCTCAGAATAGCTGAAGACTGCATGCATTGCAGCTTCTTGGTTGTAAGAAGCCAGTGTCTTCTTGAGCGATTCCCTCCCAGCTTTGTACCCTAATGTTTCCCTCTCCCTATCACAAGTTACCAGTTACTTTTCATTTCTTGAAAACATGCACTAGGAAAAATCTTTCCTAGTTGATCAAAAGTCTATATTAAGTAAAACAGATTTCATAATCCAGCTCCATCCAGTTCTTTCGGATGCAGCTCTGTAGTGTATGTTGTAGAAGCAACTGAGGTACTGATGGCTGCAGTCCTCTGGATTTACACTCTCAGGCACCTTACAAAAGTGGATTTGCAAAGGGAGCAGGAGCAGCAATATTTTTAACTCTGCAGATTAAGCAAAGGTGTTCAGGGATAGCAACTGATTTTGGAAATCCTGATAATCTGAAGGAGCTTATTTTCAAAAAGCACCCATTTGAAGTGAAGTCACTTGTCTCTTTGAAAAATCTAGATCAAAAAGGACTTGAATTGTTTTGCTACTAGGGCTGCACCAGTTTAGTCATCCAGCATATCCAGTGTCATGAAAATTAGGAATATTTAGGAAAGGGCTAATGGATACTAATTTTAATACTATTCATCTTCCTGTAGAAAATCTTAAACCATTCTCTGCTCTTTCTGGTTTTTTAAACTGTGAGGTAGATAATTGAGGAGTAATGTATGCTTTGTAGCCTGTTTGCTTCTATCTAAGGTGTTAGTTTTCAAATTTTATAGTTGTAAGAATGAAATGGCCTTAAAATTTTCAACTAGTATAGTTTTCACAATTCTAATATTTTCTATGGAAGGGCAGGCTGAGCTGCAATACTTGGTAGTGTTTTTTGATAGTTTTCCAGGATATTCCCAGCTCTCCTACATCCAAAGATAGTAGGCAATAAATGTCCAGCTAGACACTGAAAATGAGAATTGTCCAAACTCTAGAGTTGTTGTGTATTCCCTATATTCTACTCTCAGGAGAAACTGTGAAGACAGTCCAAGCTAAAACTCAGTCCTGGTGACTGCTTTTCATCCTGGTGAGATGGTACTTAAAGTACAGAATATTTGCAAGCATTTGACTTTGTCATGACACATTATAGTTTACATCTGTAGGTCATAGGTCTGCAGTTCTGCTTGAACATGGACCCCCAGAAAAGCTCAGCCTTCCACTATTTGCAGATTAGTGCCAAATTACTTAATGGTGATAAAAATTCACATGCATCTAAGAACAGTATTGCTACTTCTCAGACTAAAATCCATAGTTTACATAGTAACTCATCTTAAAACTGGAACAAGAAGCAAAATGAACATAAATCCTGCTTCCTGTGCAGTCAGTGAATAATTGTGTTTTTACAGTAGATGAAGAACTGAGGAATTATTGATCAGTTTTCTTAGTTTTGAGATTTGTTTAGTAAATAATTAGAATTAGACCAGGCAGTACACTTTTCATTACAATTTGCCTGGGTATCTCTCTTAAACTAGGCTTGAAGGGTGAGGCTCTGTCCGCAGGTCAGTCTCTTGCAGTCAGAGAATGTGCAATACAGCAGCAGTGATTTGTTTGCTGTACTTTAAATGAAGGCACCAATTCCAATTAGTTTGCATTTTGCTGCAAAAACTAAAACTATGGCTTTAAATCAGTTTTGACTTTTAACTCTTGGCTCTTCTGTGTTGTAACAAGTGCATTACAAGTTTGCATGCCCTCCTAACTGAACAAAAGGGAGCAAAGAAATAGCCTGAAGACCTGGTTTATTTTTCAGGTTAGCAGCAGATGTGGATGATGATGCTTGGCCTGTCAGTAGTTAAAGTTTATTTTGATTACCAAACTCTTCCTTTGTTCACTGGCAGGAGCACAGTACTCATTAGACTGAGAGCTTCTTGACCAGAAATAAACAGTAAATGTAAAGCTTTTCACTGCCCTACTGAAGACTTTATTAAACCTGTGACTCACACACAGCTATGGAATTCCAGCATTAGGAAGATTGTTGGTTTAACTCCATTAATCCTATTGAAACTGAAAGGATACCTGGGTGAAGAGAGGGAGTAGCAATAAACCTGTGATTTATGGGTAAAAACCTGAATTTCAGCTGCTAGGGTATCAATGGGTACTGATGTCCATCAAGTGAATAATTCAGTAGTGCTTGTTCAGAGTTCACAGCATAAACATTTGCCAAGAAACCTGTTTACTGGCAATTCAGTATTAACAAGACTATGGTGCAGTAATTGCTTTTAAGCAGATCCCCTTGGCTGATCGTGTATTTGCATTAGTATTTATCATTTATTTTTGGCAGTACCAAAGTGTGCAAAAATATTGCAAAAGCACAGGAGGGGACATTGATCTCTGCCTTGTAACACTTGGGAGTGGAATGCAGAGGCAAATACTGAAATGAAATCATCAGCAGAATGTGGTTCCCAGGAGCATGGCCTTTGCTACCCTTTGTATTGATTTAGCTTTAAACTAATTTTGTCTCCAGTTTCTCATCCAGTCCATCATCACAGATGGAACTTGTACAAATATTTATATGTAAATATAAAACCAAATAAATGTCAGCCCAGAAACCTGCTAACATTTGCTTTGCAAAGCAAAATTTGAGAGAAATGAGAGTACTTAAGCACAGAGGAGAAGTCCTGATGATTTTCTTACTCTCACTGTACTGAAAAACTCTAAAACTAAATGAAGGACAGCTAATACCACTAATAGCTTTCCTATTAGTTAATACTGATAGATTTCCAAGAACTTCACCAAAAGTGGAGTTCTTGCTCATTTTCTTCCTTTGCCTTTAAAGACTCTGTTGATTTGAAGAGTAGCACACAAGCAATATACCTGCATTACTGCACTCACACCGTAGCTCTCTTAAATAATATTAAAATCTTCCCCCACGACATATTGGCCCACCTCTGCCAATCTCATAGTCCCAGCCATCTGAGCATTTAAATAACGTTTGCTATCTCACACCACTCCTGAGGGAACTGGAAGGTAATATCATCTTTAGTTTCTCTTCATGGGATTGTTTTACTCAATTGTATAATCAAAGTCTCCTTAAATCTAGATGAGTTATGTTATTTCATTAATAGAGATTGTTTATCTTTACCTGTCCTGCTTCCAAAACATTGATCTATTGACAGACCTCTGAAGTTTACCCTATTATTTTGGGTAAACAGTGTGCTAGAGGAAAATGAAGTGAGAACAATACATGCTTTGTGAACCTGAAAAATAAAATTACTCCCTTCTGGTACCTTCCAGCCATGGAGAGTGCTCAGTTGAATCCCTGTCAAGCATTCTCACAGGATGTGTGTAGTTCTTGGTGGAATTGAAAGGAAAGGAATCCCAAAGTTTGGGCTAATCACCCATAGCGCTAAATTATCCTGTCTCAAATAACAGAAGGTTGTTTTATCAACTGAAAGGCATTCTAGATTTACAAATGTGGCAATAAAAGATGCCACGTTGTTAATGTAGATTTTTTCACAGTTGCACAAACTATAGTGACTTCAGAGTCACAGAGCAGAGTCCTTTGCAATGGGCTGTTCTCAGGTTTGACAGTTCTTTCCCATGCTGCAAGAAGTGATTCAGAGATTCAGGAAATGCTCTCTCACTTTTATTTTTATAGTATTTGTAGTTTTATTTCTGTACTGTTTGTAGTAGTGCTGATCATCCCACTGAGATTTCAGTTACAGAAGCAGCCTCCTGGGTATCTTGGTTTTTACTGGCCAAGCAATCTTAGATTACTGAATTGGGTTATAGAGCTATTCAAAGCAGAAAAAATTCTCTGATGGACGCATTTAATTGTATACTGTAGAAAAAAAACCCAAATATTCCACAACTAGATGTTCTAGTTTCCACCACAGGTTTAGCTCTCTCTATCTTTTTTGTCATTTCAGTTTAGTTTACTTGGAAAAGAGCAGGGTTACAAAATCTAAACAAACTGACCAACCCAAATGTACATTTGCTGTCCATGGAATTGTTGCCAGAGGTCAGACAAAAATAGCCAGATTACTCTCCTATCCTGATCTTACTATGACTAATTTAATAATTTTTTAGTATCACTGAAATATGTTAAAATGCACTTTAAAAATAATCCTTTGACGCATAAATGTTGCCCTTTTTTTCCCACTGTGTCTTTTTAATAAGGGTTCCTATTCCTTTGAATGCTGATAAAGGCAGTTACCTGTATTACATGAGTACCTTTAGGCATCACTGAACACAGACTGTCAACAGTCGTCATGTTTTTCCATGTGAGTCAGTGGCCACTGGAAAACAAGGGAACAGCATAACTTCCTGAGAATGGGAAAGCGAAGCTTGAGTCAGGGAAGATTGTCTGTTTAGTCCAATTAAATGTGTTCGGTTTAATCAATGCATACTCAGTTCAGTGAAGATGCTTTCCTTCCCAAAGGTGAAATAATGCACTGTTCAAGTAGTTACATGTTTTCCTCTTTGCTTTTTGGACCACAGAAATTTGACTGCTTTCTATACCAAAGAAGGGTGGACTGCTAAAAACTAGTTAACTGTATGGTACTAGCAGAGTTTAACATTTGGAGAGCTGCTAAAATGGCTTAAAGTTGTATTTAGAACCTATTCCTTCCATTGTGAGGTTAAAAGTGTGTCTCTCTCCTCCAGGACACCATTTGAAAACCTTTAAAGATCAAGATCATGCCTTAATAAAGATTTATTGAGGCTTTCTTTATCATTAAAAAGTCACTTTTCATGTTTTGTTTGCAGGATGTTTTAAACCCTCCATTGATTTATCTCCAATTTTATTACCCAGCCAAACTGCTGACACTCATTTGACTTTCTTTCAGCCTCAAATTCATCAGAACAACGAGGATTAACCTTCTATCACGAAGCACTGCAGGGCCTCCAGACAGACTATAACCACCAGGTTTTTGCACATGTATATTATTAACCTCTGCTGCCATGGCAGTGACTTAGTCTCTGTGATACGTACCTAGAATGCAGTGTAGTCTGAAATGCAGCTTTGCCAGCATCCATGCAGGCAGTGTAGGTCAGGGTGAGGCATAGGGAGGTGCAGCAGCTTCACAAAGCTGCTTCTGTTGAGGCCACCTCTGTCTAAGGCTTATGGAGCCCATTAAAATCTGCTGTTACCTCTAAATTACCGCAAGTGAACTATTTGCTTTTCCGTCAGTCATAAACGTAACATTAACAAATAATCCTACATTTTCTAGACTAGAATACTAAGAACTGTAGTCACGTATTTTAAGCTTTCATAAGAACATAGGAAGCATATACCTTAGCATTAACTGCTCTGTAGTTTAAATCTCAGTTCCCCCCTAAACTCAGACATCTTAAAGTACACACTATTCAGATGTAATAGCTAGATAAAGAAGACCCATATTTCTGTAAATTTTAGCTTAAAGTACTTTACATATGAACAAAATTGTGGCAAGTTAGCAGTTACAACTTCTAATTGTTCAGTCAATTAAAAAATCAATCAATAAACAAACCCCTTGTGACACAAAGATTATCTTTTCCAGATAAAAGCAGAGGAAAGCATAGAATAGAAGACTATTTCCTTAGGAATTGTCTTTTTACGGCCCCTGACCAGCACAATCTATGCATTTCCAAAAGCCAGGCTCCTTCAGTAATTGCTAAGTGCCAGCCTTTACTCCGCACTGTGATGATCAACACCCTTTTTTTTTTTGCAATAAGTTCTGTGAGCAATATAGATTCATAAGAAGATGTGAGGGAGTGATTTTGGGTACCTAAACTATCACATGTGAAAACAAAGGTATGAAAGATTGTCCTTTGGACATGGCATGCAAACTTGTCTTGAAAACTTGAAGGCATTTTTTAAAAGTGAGCCAAGAGTTGAATTTTCAGAGACATTAAAGCTGCAGACAGGTGCCTCCCAATGTCTTCAAACACATCTCGGTACCATTGCTAATAAAGCACAAAACTTGTATGGAAGTGGTTTTGCACTAAAGGGAAAAAGTTATCAGAGAAAAAAAAGAAGTCATTAATGTGAAAGGCAGAGCATCCTGATTATTCTGCATTTTTCATGTTCATTTCCTGTTCCAATGCTGTGCATAAGTAAGATTTTTCCCTTTATAAATGATATTAAAGTATGAAAAGTAGTTTGATACTTGACAAAATAAATGCTTTCTTAAGAGAGTGATAATATTGATGAGGAGATTAAGTTTGCTAATAGGGTTTGGTGGTGTAGTATCGGGGATTCCCCATAGAGTTGTGTTGGAATGGTGTGACACACACAAACCATTCCCAAAACAGGGGAAGCCAGTGGGGGAGACCAGACCCTGTCCTGCCTGCCAGACATAAAATAGATACAGGCATATACTGAGCAGAAGGTGAATTTAGTTCTTTGTAACTGTTTTTATAGATTTCTATTTTATAAGTCTGTAAGGAGAGATGATTTCTGATAGTCAGATATGCTCTGTGCTGTCAGCCAGCTTTTCCCTCTTCTGTGCCTCACTCGCTGAGATCTGACAGGTAAAAACCCCACAACTCCAGAGACCAGGGAGCATTCCAGCCAGTCTGGCTTACACACACCTGTTGGGGAGAAGGTAAAAATCTCTAATTCATATTGAATTCATTCACTGCATTCCAAATTTATTTGAAGGGTTTGGATGATAACAGTGTTCAAATGGTTCTGCATTTTCTGGGACAAATCTGTTGCTTTTCAAGGTTTCTTCGAGAGATGCAGGCTGTACATTTCTATCATCAGTAACTATTTTGCTTTTAAACTTTCTTATCACAATACTGACTAAATGATTTGGAATATGAGGAGACAAGGGAGCAAGCTTGCATACTATGGTAATTTTTTATACTTTACCTTCATCTATTTATGAATTTATTATGAAAAGTATTTTTAAACATGAAACCTGCTTTTGTTGTGAATTTTAGCAAAGTAGTGGATACATTGTACTGTATATCATTAAAAAGGTTTAATTAAAGTAAACATTTGGCAATTAATATCTTTTGTTGTTATTTTATGCATGTACCTTGTTGTGGTATATGATCAGAAACGAAATGGAGTTTTAAGAAATTATGTATCCTGTCCTACAGTGATGTATGGTCTACTTTTACACAAGATATGACCTAGTGTACTCTTAATTAAACAAACGGTGCTGAACTAACTTCCTCTTCTCCTTCAAACTGTCCATCACCTCCAGAAATGCATGCACTTTAAACTGTTTCCAGTTAGTAAACTCTCCAGCAGAGCTGTCTGGAAGATTAAGAATGAAAACTGAAATGCTCATTGTTGGTGAAGTGCAAATAACTTTTTCAGTGCTTGCAATTAAGTGTAAACAATGTACTTAGGACTGTACCTCCCCAAGGGAACATTTAGATCCTGGATTTTATTGAAGTGCTGTTAATTAAACAAAGCAACACCCCTTTGTTTTTGCTTGGCTCTTTAATTTGAATGTCAGCAGATGAGTATTTGTGATCCGCAGGAGCCAAATATTGAATTACTTGGTTCTGCATTGTCTGCTCCTTCAATAACAGCCTCAGGTATCAAAAGAGCAAGGAGGAGTTGTCAATGCAATGGCCAGGCTCTAAAGCTGGTTCCTCAGAGTGCTGGGTGGAGCTGAATTTGTTAGTTTAGCCTCTTTCAATGACACATTCTTTGCTACTGAAACGTGGCTGTAACTACCCTGTCACTGGTGTGCAGTGCTGGAGAACTGGTGAGAGAGGGAAGCAGTGCAGGTATCATGATTAACATTTACCTGCTCATGGTAGGGACTGACCTTTATTTTCTCATGTGTTCTGCACATTTATGCTTGAGTTTCTAAAACTGTGGGGGGGAAAAAACTTTTCCCTTTGTATTTTTTTGGTAAGTTGTGCATTCCAAGGCTGTGATCTAAGAAAAAATGTAATACTTTATACAAATCTGGACTTCATTTATGCAAATATCGTAATACAGTCCTACACTGGCATGGCCCTCAATTGCCAGCCATGCCACTGATGAGCCAGTCCTGTCACCTTGTGTGACCCCTGGAATCTGCCTGTCCTGCTGTGATGAGCTCTCACGGTGTCTGCAGAAGAGAAGCGACACGCACCTGTGCCAATAGACTTGATGGTTCCATAGCAGCTTCACAGGTCACCTTCCGGAGCACACAGCCCTGACTGAGGAGGGAGCACCATGCTGGCCACCAAGGTGTGGTCAGATCGCCCCAGGGCATCCCTGAAAATGTGAACTAGTCACCAAAGGTTTTGTGGAGGAGAAAAAACAAACACACAGAACAAAATCAACCCCTTGCTCTGATCTCTGCTGTCTGATCGTCTGTAAGTGTGCGTGACAAAGTAAATCCATAGGAGTAACAGGTCTCTGTACCTTCAATTTACTGTGGAAAACAACCCTAACAACTTTTAGTGGCTTATTATAAGTGTATGTGATGAACACTTAGAAGTGACTTCTTATTTCTAGGGACTCTCCCTTGAATTCTGTAGGAATGTGGAACAGTTTGGATACAGGAGGAGATGTACGCACACTACAACCATTTCTCATTTGCTGTTAGTGTAGTGAACTGGCCTTTCGTTATGTAGCTTGTACCTGCAGAAAATACCTGTATTTTTTTATAGTCCAAGTTCACTGACTATTTCTTCGCCCCATCTGTGAGCAGGAAATTAGCTGTTAAACTAGAAGAAAGCATGTTCTCAGACACACATCCATAAAAGAAGACACCAGTCCCAAGTCCTATTGAAAATCTACTTCTTTTTCGGAGATTCTTACTCATACAACAGGTGCTGCTTCTGCTTCAGAAAGAGACCAATAGATAAAAACCTGTGTAAGCCCTTCTGGGTGTTAAACTGTAAGGCAAGATCCTAGATTCCAATACTAGATCCTGAGCCTAGCCGAACACAATGCAAGATGGAGAACTTTTAATTAAGACCAGCTGAGTCCCAGGTGGTCTCAATTAGACAAAGTAAACCAATCTTTACACGAAGTAAACCCACCTGTGCTATTTTGAATATGCACTCATTTGTTTTATTCACTGAAGTGACCACAGAAACACTCTTTCCTGAAACTTTAAATGTGCAGCCTGTTTCTGTCAGCTTTGAAAACAGGATATATTTCGTCACCCAAGAATTCATCCTCGTCTAGATAAAAGATTTTAATACAGACTGTGTGAGATATGCTGTGATACCATACAACTGTTAGTACCTGTTTCTGTTCAAGTTACAGAGCATACAAGCACACCACTGAGTTTCAAAAAAAACTCCTGTAATCACGGCTTCTCCCCTTTATACTGATGGAAAGAGATTTCCACCTCTTTTGGCAACTGCCTTCTGGTTGTAATGTTATCCAGGTCACTATTTCTACCTTGGTTTAATTCCTTCATCCGCTAGTTTTTCAGCATTTTGGCTTTTTGAGGGTCTGCCAAGCCCATATTGCCACTTACCAAGCTGGAGTTCAGTCCATCGAGCTGGAGAATCTGGAACACCCTGAGACTTGGAGGACTGCATGGAGGCGATGGCTTTACATTTTACTACTGATGAGACAGAGAAAAAGAAGGCGGGGGAAGGGAGAAAAAGGAAAAAAGGGGAAAAGAAAAAAAAAAGGAGAAAGGAAAGAAAAAGAGAGGAAGGGAAAAAGACGAAAAGGAAAAAGTAAAAAAGGGGGGGAAAGGGAAAAATGAGAAGAATTAAAAAGGAAAAAATAAAAAAAGGAATAAAAGGAGAGGGAAGGGAGAAAACGGGAAAGAAGAAAAAAAGGGAAAGGAAGGGGAAAAGGAGGAAGAAAAAAAAAGAGAGAGAGAGAGAAAAAAGGGGGGGAAAGAAGGCAGGAGAAGGTCTCAATGCTCTGACCTCTTTCCTGCCCCCGCCCAGCCGCGCTGAGGTACCGCCAAGATGGCGGGGGGAGCGCGCGGCGGCAGCTTAAAGGGCTGGGGCGACCATCCCTCAGTGATCACCGCTCCCGGGCGGTCCCTGAGGGCTGAAGCGACCATCCCTCACCGATCACCCCTGCCCATTCACTCCTCATCGATCACCCCTCACCGCACCTGGGCTGTCCCAGCCCCTCAGGGCTGAGGCGATCACCCCTCACCGCTCACCCCTCATCGATCATCCGTCACAGCTCACCCCTCACCGCTCACCCCTCACCGACCACCCGTCACCGATCACCCCTCACGGATCACCCCTCACGGATCACCCGTCACCGATCACCCCTCACCGATCACCGCTCACCGCTCATCCCTCACCGCTCACTCCTCACCGCACCCGGGCAGTCCCGGCCCCTAAGAGCGGGTCCAGCCCTTCACTTCCCAAACAAATTCAGTTCTTACCGAGCACTTCAAGGAAAGAAGTAAACTACTGCAAAACACTGCAACAGATTGTCATGAATTACACACACCTTTAAAACAAACTGCCTCGATATGACCTTTAACTAAAAAACCCTACAATTTCAAAAGATTATTCCATAAAAAGTAGTGTCGATAGGTGTAATACAGTGATTTGATAAACTTAGAGGGTACCACAGAATAGATTCTTTCTTTCATTACATTTAAGAGTATTCAAGTTTTGACACGATTAATTTTAAATGCAAGTTCAGGATTTTTTTTTTATATCTAAGAGGAGATCTCTGAAAATTTACAGTTTTTAAAACTTAAGTGTCCTACATTTCTCTAACTGAAAAATGCTTCTAAAGAGAAACATCTGATACTGAAGACAATACATGACTGTAGTTTAGACTCTACATTTTGTCTTAGAAAAAATAATTACAGGATATACCTTTGAAGGTGAGTTTTGAGCTTTGGGCTGTTTTTTAAAAAGAACAAAATGTATCAAGAATAAAACTACTACTCACAAAAGGCAAGTTCTACTTAGAGGGACCTTCAGCAAGATCCTCAGAAGTAATTTTTAAAGTGATTTCAATGATCTCCTGTGTATTCTGTCATTGACTTGAAAAAATATTGTAACATCTAATAGCTCACTTGTTTATGACTGAAATACACTGAGAACAGAATGTGGGAAATGCTCTTTCAAAGAGGCAAATACATAAAGGTTAAGTGAAAATCCAGGTAAGAGTAAGGAGAGGAAAGCAAATCTTAAGAAATCTTAGTCTTTTCCTTGCCTAATATAATATTAATCAATCTCACTCTTGACTGGATAATTGCAAAGAACATTATACTAAACTCAGTTTTACTTAAGGACTATGAAAAATCCACCTTTCCAGAACCACAGATTGAGATTTCTTCTAAGCATGTCCACATCTTAGCTTGTTACTAACAAAGTATCACTACATTTCATTTTAAAGTACAGCAGGAAGTATTAGAAATTACCATGGTAGCTCTAAGGCACTATTTTATGATACTTTTTTTCAATGGTAACTCACTGTATTCCTTCAAATCCTTCCTTGAAAATTTCTCAGGATATGTCACCAAAAATCTTTGCTGAGCTCACTGGTATACCACAGGTGTCTACTGAACTAACATTTCTCTTGTGTTTTTTAGCAATACCTGTATATATCAATCTTTTTTTGTCCACCACCAGTGGCAACAATTGCTTGTTTTTTTGGTTTGTGTGATCCAGATCTAATGGCACCCCAGTGCACTCCCGGGGTTCAATCACACTTTCATACAAAAAATCACATCAGAGACAGCTCCAGGAGAACCACCAGGCAACGTTCACACCCCTGCAATGCAGACACAGCCTAAATGGTCTGCGAGGGATAAACTAAAATCCTGTCTTCCTTTTCTATAGACACATTTTATATTAATGTTTCCATGAGGGATGAAATTTAAGAGGTATGTGTACAGTTCCTCCATCAACTTTTTCAAGTGTTCATGCATATTGTAGAGGAAAAAAAAGGAGAAACAAACTGCACATATTCTGTTCTTCATCAACTTCCAACATTTTTATTCCTTGCTTCACTGATTCTGGTAAAATTAGAGAGCTCTGCAATATGCTTTAGTACTGAAACAATGTGACTTCAAATCATCCTGACCGTACAAAATTACAATCTTTACTTAGGCATTCTTTGCAAAGACTTGGTATATTACAGAAAAGTGCTAAAGAAATAGGTAAATATCTGTTTATTGTACCAATAAAAAGGCAAGAATGTGCTGCTGTAAATACTTTTCCAGTGAAGAAACAGGAAATAAACGGTTTAGAGCAGTGTCCTTAAACTGGATCCAGCGAGACATGCTGAAAGCCACTTAGGAAACATTATGAGAGATGAATCAACAACCCTGACAGTGTGCAGAGGGGGATTATAGTGCTTTGCAAACAGAGGAAACACAACAACAAAATCTGACTTCATAGCAGCTGTAAGCTTTCAGATGTTGCTGTTGGGATAGTGAGCAGTGAAGGATTTGGCCAGGAAGTCATTTCACTCCGTGCCACCATGTCTGTCAATGCTTTCAGCCAGCGTTCTGCCAGCCCTGCAGGAACCTGGGAGAACTGAACACCCAGGTTTTTGTTTGTACAATTTTTAATTTGGAAAAAAGCCTAAACAAAACCCAACCCTAAAAACCTGACTAGCCCCTGATGTGAATTGATCTTTGTGTGTAAGTTGACTGTGGTTTTAAAACAATTAATTGGGTTACATTTTCTAAGCTTATGTCACAAGTACAACATACACTGTGTTATAACAAATTACCACAGAAATATTTTCAAAGACATCTTTTGGATGAACACGTTTAGAAGTATTTTACAAAAATAACAAAAAATAAATTACTTTCTTTTTTTAATGAACAGCTATAAAATCCATGAACCAAACAAATGTATAACATTGACACGAGATGAAATATATTACACTAAAGGCCGGTTAATTACCACAGTGGTATGAAGCTTCAAGTAAATTAGGAGGCACTTTTTGGCCGAGCAGTAGTCACTGATTCAGTGGTAAAGTCCAACCCACAGAAACACCTGAAACAAACTTGCTAAAGCTTTCTAAGATTGTAAATACCTCAAAAAAAGAAAAAAAAAAAAAAAAAAAAGGCCTCCAAGGTCTGCTGCTTTCCTTCCAGGACTACATTCAGCATGGTTGGAGTTCCAACATGCTGGGGACAACTCAGCCTTGCCCACCCTACAGGGGCATTTCTGTTAAGGCTTCAGACATCACAGCAGAGAGGAGCAATAAACTCCAGGGACAAGGGAAAACAAACACAAAGACAGGCAGCAGCAGGTTATTTGAGAGCAAGTCCAAAGTGGAACAGATTGAACTCCACTCTAATTGAAGAGAGCATTCAGTACTTGCAGAATGCCAAGCACTAACACATGCTCTCTACTAGCCCATTTGGAAAGGACTGAGTGACCCCAGCACCACAATTTGATACCCTCAAGATCCCCAACACCTAAAAGCTAAATCTTCCAGCAAACAAAAGATGATACTGTCATGGAGGGATTTAAGTACCAGTACATGAACAGGCTTTTGTGAAATATTGCTATTAAAATACCTAACATAACAATGAGGAAGACAATCAAGGGCAATTAACACCAGAAATTACATATTTAGAAGCACTATAAAAAGCATTATTGATATTTAATATACTTAAACACAGGAATGTACCTACATATATTACTAATATGCATATTTCATAGAAGATTGTATCAATTTAGAAGTAAAAAAATGTAGAATGCAGCAGTTTGTGGCATTATTGTAAAGCACAGTGTGGTTTTGGGGAGAAAAGCACAGCACTGAGTGGTCCTTAAAAAATCATGTCATCTCAATTAGGTGCAAAATTCTCCAGCTGGAAGACCAGGTCTACAGCAGCATCAACATCTGGCACAATATGATCTGGTTCCACCAAACCAGGGTCAAACCTAAAATCTCTGTGGCCATGGAACACAGTTTCAGTTATGCTGTCCCTGGTGTCCAAGGGCACCTCGGTGTGGGGGTTGTACACCCCAGTGCAAACCAGGACAGACCTACAGTGGGCAGCAGCTGCAGATGCCAACTCGTTCTCCCAGCTGAGGCCTATCTCATTGTCCTGAGAGAGCGCAGCAGGGCCTCTGCCGCCTGAAACTTTGGCCTGGATGCGGGGTTTGGAACCTCTCCTGGAGTTCTCTTCAAGGTAGCGGTTGTACAGGTTAGCACCATAGACATCAGTCATGAGATTGTCCCTGCAAACGAGAGAGTGCAGTCAGCACTGCAGCTTCAGTTGTCAAAAGTCGACGTACCAAAGACATTTTTTCAGTTTCCATTTAACAGTTTATTCTACACTTTTCACAAATCTATGTGGAATTGGGCGGATAGGGAGAAGTCCAATCCCACAGTGATTTTATTGCACCATTTTCGTGAAGCATGACATGGTAAAAATTCATCATTCTCCATACTGCAGTTGTAGTTTGGGGCAAGGGGAGAGAAAATCAAGGTATGAGCAGCCCATGAATGAGCTCATTGTATTTCCAAACATCTTGGACATTCTGGAACAGTCCTTAATACAACACAGCTTTATCGCTTTCTCTGGAAAGGATTCTATGATGTGCACACACAATAGCATATGACCAACCTAAATGATCTCAGAGATAAATTCTAGCTCTACATTCTTTAACTGTCCTTTACTCAAAGCTGGTTGGTGTTACACCACTAAACCTAATAAAACAAATACCCATGCAGACCCATTTTCTTAGATTTACACAGCCTATTACAGAAACAAATAAATAAAAAATCAGAAGAAATCTTAGTTGCATCTAAAACACATTTTGTTCTTCTATAAAAATTACACATAAAAAGCGCAAAGTATTATTAATTTTTAAGATTAGAAACGTCATTAAAAATACACCACAGCGTCAAGAAAGTTAGATGGTCTCAGTGGCAGGAGAAGCAAGCTGGTTAGAGCCGTGTGCTTTTCTTGGCTGGCATTTACACTGAGTAATTTCCTGCTGTACCTGCCAGACCCAGCACACTTTACCCCACAGCACAGAGGGTCTGGATGGGCTCTGATTTCCTGCTGTATCTGTGAGGCTCAGCACACCTTACCCCACAGCATAGAGGGTCTGGATGGGCTGCTCCCAGCTCCTCTGCAGGGCCTGGGCCCGGATCAGGTGCTCTGCATACTGGTAGGTCAGCCTGCTGGGCTTGCCCATCAACGCCTCATACTTCAGCTCTTTGCCAGTGATCTTCTTGTAAATATTTTCCAAACAAACCATGAATGTTCCGTGCCCAAACCTACACAGATATAAAACCAAACCGTGAATGTTCCGTTCCCAAACCTACACCGGTATACAACCAAATCAAATTACATTAAGCACAGATTAAAAACACCAAACAGGCTTTTTATTTCATGGTTTTTTAGGAATAAAAACTATCAAATCCTGCAACTATCAAATTCCCCTCAGCATGCAACATCTCTGCAGCTGGTTCACTGAAAATTAAGTGCTGATTAGCTGAACAACAAACACCACAATAAACTCACGTTATTGGGATGGCACAACAGATTTATCAGTTTAACAGTTTTAAAATTGCTCACTGTAGATATCCTGGCTGCCTTACTGTATCCTGAAACTATCACACATATATCTTTTGCTAAAATGCTAATTAGAGAAGGCCTTTGCTTCCAAAGACAGAATCTTTGACCCAGGACTGAGGCAGCAATCAAGTCACAGTAACAAGTTTCTATTTCAGCATTATCTTCAAGACTGGGGGGAGAGAGGGGAAACAAACCTATTAAAGAAGTACCTTCTACTGAAAGCAAAATCAAATAAAACCACTCTTAAGAGGTCCTGCCACCTCGTTTGGCATGTTCTACTTGTTTTTTCTTATGTTCCTTAAAGAGCTCACTGCATTGTCCTCAGCTCAAAACCACCCACTGCTTTCAACCAGGAGGGTCAGCTCTTTGCCTCACCAGGCAAAGAGAAATACCAAAGAGGGACCTAATAAAATGAAACAATGGCCTTGATTTTTTTTTTTTTTATTTTTGCCTTTGAACCAAGGCTCTGAGGCCCTAAGGAAAAAACCTCTCTTTCCCCACTGTTCTGGGAGTGAGGAAACAAAAGGGTTTAGAGCTTAAAAGCAGTTTTTCTCTTGAGTAACTGATTTCCTGGATGCAATAATGCAGCCAGCAACAAAGCAGCATTAGCTGAAAGTGCACTGCTTTAGAGATATTGCATTCAAAGCCAAGGCCTGCTGTGAAGCTACATCAAGCATTTTGTAGTCAATTCTGCTGGGAAAATGAAGAAGCCCCAGATATATCCCAATTATATGAATGTTATAAAGCACTTACCTTGGGGACTGTGCCTCAGCCACCCACATCAGATCCATGTTACAAGCAAGCACAGGAATGTGAGGGTAGTTTTCCTGGTCATAGGGATTTCCAGGATAGCCACTTGTCAGCAAAACATCTATTATCAGCTGTAGGCTGGTTTCCCATCTGACTGGCTCCCCAAACAACACCACAGCTGTGAGAACCACAATTACAACACAGTCATGGAATTGTTAACAGAGCACCAAATCTCTGACACTTGGTCTAAAACTTGGCCTACAGAGACTGAACAAGTAATGTAATATAACCAGGAACTGATCAAACAGTCCCATTAACTTTAATTTAGGGTTTTAATATATCACATGCCCATTCATTCACAAAAAAATCTCAGAAGTAACAAGACCCCACTGCAAAATCTACAGATTTAGGAGCTTTTTTAATTGGTGAAGTTTCTCCAGAATGCTGGAAAATATTAACTTCTAAATTGTGTTTCTGTGTCTTGCACACCTTTGTGAACTCTGTGTTTATGTACAGTAGTTAAATTCTCCGCCAGAGATGCTAACTTGTTCATCTTAGAACAAAATTTGAATGTTGTTTTTAAAAATTATTTTGGTCTCCAGCAATAATCTGATATGGATTTTTTTATATCCCAAGGTCCAATTTCTACTTTCCTGTAGTTCAGATGAGATGAGAGTGAACACAATGAGCTGAAACAAGACCCTTCTCATAGTACAGCTCTGGAGCGACCATCCTGACTACTTGTAAGAACAAGACCAGTTATTTCTGAATAATGAACATCAGTTCATTCCTCATTTATGAAAGGAGGGCAACAATTGCCGGTTAAAGGCAGATAAAAAGGTAAGACCTCATGAAACTTCAAAAACACATGGCTGAAAACTGCACACATTAAAAACCAGCCTTACCACACATGATGAGTTCCAAATTAATGACAGATGTCATTAACAAGGAAATTTTAGGACTGTCTCAGACAAATTTCTAAAGTGCCCAACAATAATAAAAATAATTTCTGATTATAAAATAAAGATATTTCATTTATTGATGGATAGATACAAATTAAATAAAGATAACTGACCCTCAATCTTGGGAAGGTCCACAGCAGAGGGGGACTGCAATAAGAAAAAAGTGAAAGTTTTCTACAAGATTAAACATCTACTACTATTTTTAACAGAATAAATTCAAGCATAGCTCTCCCAGCTGCCTCCTGCAGCTCTGACAGGAAATGCAGTCTCTATATTGATATATACCTGACGTCAGTTCACTTAGAAACTTGTGTTTCCATTCTGAAGTGAAACCTCTGGCACAGGGACAGCAGACAAGTGACTGAGTTGTACCTGCACGAGCCTCCTGCTTCTCCTGAGCTGCCTCTGGCAAGCCTGAGAGCTCCAGTTGTTTAAATTACTTGTGTATGGAAGTATGGATGATTATTTTTCCACAGAAGTAAGAGGCCTCCAGTACTACCAAGACATTTGAAAAATAGTTTTTGAGATGCATTTCTTTAACACTGCTAATAAAGAAGAATGCACTGTGTAACATGTAATACATTTGCTAAATAATTAAGAGTATGCACTTCATTAATTACTCTCTGTGGTGACAAACACTTTAACAAGTTCTTGACCTTCCCCACCCATGTTGGTGAGAAGCCCAGAAAAAGGTGACACACCTGAGTTATGGACTCTGTGAGGCACAAGAGAATGTCCTGATTACAGGTGGGGAAATCCACTGTGCAGGCTGACCCTGAACACATACAGTACACACAGCTATTCACTTCTTTAAATTCTGCACAATTCAACTGGAACCACTGTACCTACCGTTAACATTTAAACAGTGGTATAAACAACAAAAGGAGTCCTTTGAGGAAAAATTCTTTATCTTCAAAGCACTAATTTACAATCAAAGCTACCTCATGGCTTAGAAACAATACCAACACAATCCCATACTGCAGGGAAAGGCTTTTGTTATCTTCCACACTTTCTGAGGAAGCTAATCAGCTTTCCAAGACAGATTTTGCATCACGTATCCATATCAGATTATAAGTTTCCCCACAATAGGAGGTTACAAAATCAAAGGCTGGGTTAAAGAATTACTACTGAGAGAAAAAAAAAAATCTATAGAGTTGTTCTTGAGAATGCTGTAATAAAACAAATAAGGAAGCAGAAAAGCAAAGTCAAAATACAATGTATAAACAGAAGCATTAGCTTAGTTAGCATTAGTTAAATATTGACCCCCTGTTATAGGATGTCATGCAATGAGCAAACAGAGAGGTTTAAAACAAAAATCTACACTCACCAGGATGTTGGGTCTTCTGTCATGGTCAACTGCATCGAGCAGTGGGCGTTTCTCCCGCAGGGTGTCGATGGTGATGGGCTGGCAGAAACCGAGGCTGGGACACATCAGCTAAGGACACACAACTGCTCATAGGAAAAGGTTTTCAAACTGGTAATTTCATTTTAACCATTTGAATGTATTCAATTTACAAATTATTTAGGAATGAAAGCAACATGGAAGACAGACTTTCCCTTCTGTGAGACAAAAAGATGATCATCCCACTGCTGGTAAATGAGGGACCAAGGTTCTTCTATTTCATTTTCAGTCTTGTAATAGACTTCTCTCTTAGCCAAGCCTAACAAATTTTGACCATTAACTGGAACGTTCCTTCAATACCTTTTTCTCAACTTTGTATTTGAAACAGAGGTTACGTTTAAAAGTTGCATATACATTTTTCACAGCTTATGATTTACACCAACTTTAATGAAAATCCCACTGAAGGAAGAAGTGCAGAAGTGACTTAATGGAAGCATGAGCAAAGCTTATGCAAAAGTTAAGGTTATTAAGTTACAGTCTGAAATCTTGATACCACCATTACATCAATATAATTCAAGTTCTTTGGGCAGTTAGTATAAAACCACATTCAAAAAATAAATTTGAAACTATACTAAGAACTAGTATTACTACTTATTACTGCATTTGTAGGATTGAAATACTGGATTTTCACTTGATCCACAGGATCCCCTGAACCTGATTGAGGAAAACACTTTCACAGAAAGTTGTTATTTTTAAAAAAAAATTTTAAAGATACTCTTGAGCAATATCAAGAAGTGGTCCTTGTCCAGATACCAGAACACATTTTTCATGGTAATGCTTGAACATCCGCAGAGGACTGTGTGACATCATCACTTGATCTTGTGAAATCTGTTTAGAATTTAAAAACAAAAGGAGTCTGTTGTTTTTCAGAGAAGTTGTTTATACATAGATTCAATTAACAGATGTGACAGATTCCAGGAATTACAAAACAATCAGCATTTTCTCCTTTCACAAATGATGCATTGATAATATGCCAGAAAAAAATACCTTACTGACAAATTATCATACACATCCCTTTCAGCTTCCAGTTCTTTTCAACATGAACAAGCCTTTCTCTCCCAGTTTTACAGAATCACCAGATTCATTTGGAAACAAACAGGGAAGGAGAAACAGAACTGCCCTAGTTCCAATCATGGGCCATTTGCTTGACTGCAGCACTGATTTAATTGTATGAGATCTCCTGCTTTTATTTTACACATCCCCACCCCTTCAATAGGACAGGTATTAACCAATAAGATTATTACCCTGGAAAGATGCTCCCATGAATCACTACTTACCACCTTTGCAAAGAAAAACCTTTAGCTTTACTATTGGAAAAATCAGTACCTTTACCAGTGGAAACACCGTTATCTTTGGACAGCTTTCTTTACTTTCTAATAAAGCAAAGCATGTCAGGGGCTTACAGGAAAAGCAGACCTGATTAACTGAGCAGCATTTAATGGAAGGTAACACATCTGACATGTGATAATGAAATAAATAGGATTTAAGGGACTCACTGGAACTCCCAGCAGGTGAGACAACTGCTCAGCCTTTTTCTGGCGAAGGCAGTTCCCTGCATTGGTGACAAAGACCACGGGCACCAAGAATTGTCCCTGAGAATTCACCAGCTTCTGAAAGGCTGTTTTGGCAGCAGGAATGGGGGTCTTTCCTCGGACCAGCACCCCATCAATGTCAAAGAGAAATCCAAAGGATGGCAGCACGCTGAGCTGTAAGGAGAGGATGAAATCAAAGGGTACATTAGTTATGCCTGTACTTACACATATTTGATGGAGTTTACAGCAGCTACAGCCCCCTGAGAACAGACACCTCCCACGAGAGCAAGGGATCCTTAACTCTGCACATTTTCATATGCCTTACAGACACATTTTTATGCTAAATACACGTTGACACAAGGAGCACCACAAATCCCTCTGCCTCATGAGTGCTACTTTGCCCTACAAATAGTTCCAGAACATTTCAAAAGACAGGGAAAATTTAAGTTAGACTGATCCAAAGAGATAAAAAATATATGCTGCTGTGCCAACCAGTCACACTTTAGATTGGTTTGACCCCCACAGAACACTAACAAAATACACAAAAGTAAACTTTTCAGCCGTAAGCAGGTCTTGGACACAAGTATTGTACTTGGCTCCTCCCTTACAAGGTGTTCATGTAGTAAAACTGTTCTGTTCCACAACAGGTTTGATTACAGCCAGGTGACTGCTGAGCTCCTTACACACAGCTTCAGTCCATTCCTAGTTTTCCACAGGGCAGAGTTACTGGGAAAGTCAGCACCTCCGTAAACAAAGATGCTGGTCGAGCTACTAAAATCTATCTTCTTGCCTGCCTTTGAGGCAGTGAAGAGCTGGACTTCGTTAGCCCAGGAAAGAAGAGTGAGGAAAGATGAGCTGGGTGATAAGCCCAAGGAGCAAAGACAGAGAGAGGACTGTTGAGCAATGAAACTGTTACTGAACCAGGCTGGAACAAAATCTATCATTTAAAGTTCGTTTCTCTCCCAAGCCTAAAATGGAAACCAGGAACCGTGGATCTTCTGATCCCCTCTGTCAGTGATGAGAAGGGAGGGGTTGAGAGCAGAGACCGAGGTGATGGAGAGAGCAGGCACAGGAAGGACTCTAGCCATGGGAGGTGGGACAGCCTTTGCTGCCGGAGCGCCTCAGGACACAAACCCACAGCCACCGAGTCTCCTATGCAGAGAGAAGGGCACTTCGCACTTTGTTCCACATCAATTATTCACCCGCCACATTTTTCCTGCAGCCGGGCACAGAACCGGGACAGACACTGCCACCGTCACCGCTCGGAATGGGGATGCAGCTGCCGGCACGCCCTGACACTCTGGCTCTCACTGCTGCCTCTTCTGAACCCACGGCACTCACAGGACGGTCAAAATCCACTCCCCTACACAGCCCAGGTTAATAATGTCAACACTGTAAATATACTGCATTGTCAGTCATTTAAATTAGGCTGGGGTTTTTGTTCAGCTCTACAAGAAAGAACTCCCCCTGAAGCCCTCTCCTTTCTCCTCTGTAGAATCACCAGCCTCTACTTAAGACCAAAAACCCTGCAGCCCTTGTCTCCACACTCTCTGCACCCGTTTCAGAAATGCTGTATCAGAAATGACCCAACTGCTGCAGAGATGCTACTAAAGGCTTGCTAATAAACGTACAGCAGTCTTCCCAGGCTTTGTGAACAGGTACGTGAAACTGCTGAAACTATGGTGACATTGGAATAGTTTTGTTGTAGATCCGGTTCTTTAGGTTAATTTTGCTACACATAAATAACAGATGTATAGGTAACAGATTACAAACGGGAATTTTACAGTGAGTAACACCAGCAGAAAAAAAAAAAAAAATGGGGGGGGGGGGGGGAAGCACTAAGGAAGAAACTGAACATATATCCAGCAGCGAGAAAATGAACGCTACAGTATTTTTTTCCCTTTTGATCCTAAAGAAAGTGTTGGTGACAGGAGTACTGTGCCGCGCTACACAACCAAGGGGACGGAGGGAGCCGGCAGTGGTCGGAACGACTTTCCCTTGTTCCCTCTGTAAGACCAGGACCAAAGGCAGTCCCAGGACAGGGGTTCCGGCCGGCAGTGCCTGGGAGCGAGGATCCCCCCAGGCATCCCCGGACCCGGACAGGGCGGGTGGCCCGGCCGCACTCCGCCGCGCCCCGCGCCCCGCGCCCGTTTCGCTTTCGCT
>VZRN01001796.1:1566827-1579383 GCA_013397935.1 Dasyornis broadbenti | reverse complement strand
GGAGTGCGGGGCCGGCGAACCGCCCCGCCCGGCCCGGCCCTGAGCTCACGGGACAGCGTCAAACGCGTCACGGGCTAACGTCAGCCCCGGGCGAGCCGCTCCGCACCCTGCGCGCTCCTCCGCGCCCGGCGAGCCCCTCCGAGCCCTGAGAGCGGCCCAGGGCGAGCGGCTCCGCGCCCACCGAGCTCCGCGCTGCCGCCGCTCCCCCGCGGCTCGGCCCCTCAGGCGCACCGGGGGTGGTACTGCTGTGGCAGCAGTGCGAAGAGCAACACAGCATTCCGACCAAGGAGATAACTACTTTTTAATTTAATAACAAACCAGAAGAAACATTCTCTGTGGTTGTGCCTGGCCAGGGGATGAAGGTGTTGGAGCATCTCTCTTAGGAGGAAGGGCAGAGAGAGCTGGGCACGTTCAGCCTGAGAGGGGACAGCAGAGAAGGGACCTCATTGGGAGGGCTGCCAAGAGGATGGACCAGGCATTGCTTGGTGGTGCCAACCACTTGGACAAGAGGAACAGGCATGAACTGATGTCCAGAAGGTTCCACTTGAACAAGAATTTTTTTACTGTGCAATGACCAAGCACTGGAACAGATTGTCCAGAGAGGGTGTGGACTCTCCTCGCTGGAGATATTCCAGAGCTGTCTGGACACAATCCTGTGCCCTGTGCTCTGGGATGGCCCTGCTGGAGCAGGGAGGTTGGACCAGATACCCCACAGTGGTCCTTTCCATCCTGACCTATTCTGTGATTCATCTTTTCGGGAAAAAGCCTCTCATGCAGAAACACCACAGTCCCTCAGCTCTGCACTGCAAAGGCATTCCCCAGCAGCTAGGCTTGAAAGTGAGACAAGCAGCACAAAATGTCATTAGTTAATGGATACTCTGCAAAGCTATCTCTGTTTATCTTGCTCATCCACTAATGCAGATTAGGTAAATCCACTTATTTCCTAGTGCTGCCAACAAATATTCCTCACCACCCCTCTGACTGTGGGGCGAAACTGATCCTTCAATGATTGCACTGCGCTCATCAGGACACAGAACAAGCAAAGTGGCCTTCGATCTGCACCACTGACGTGGCTGGCATTAAACGAACACACAAATGCATTTCTAAAAGACAAAGCAGGCCCAAATCAATGCAGCTGACAGAACAATTAGAGTTTATCCCCTTGGTGCTCAAGCCAGGATCATGCACAGGGCAGAACTCTGAAGCGGACAGGAGAACAAGCTACATGTAAGAATACATAAAGTACTTGTTTTATAACCTGGATGTGCTTAGGGCTGAGGCATTACAGAGATGGTATGAGCCATAAGCCTGACACCACACACAGAGCCAAGCACAGCTGTGCACTCAGAGTTAGGCAGAGCCTGCCCACTGCTCCATTCTCCAGGACAAACACAATCAGTTTCCTGGCTGTGGCCACAGCAGCTTCCCTGCTCTGACTCCACCAGCAATTCCACAGCTTGGCAGGACACAGGCATTTTGCTATAGGCCACTGTGGCAAATAATTACTCTGCAATTTGTTCCCTCAGATGCAGCCAAGAGTACTCAGCTCAAAAATGCTTCACACGCAGAGCTACAGAGAGAGCATTTGGCCCAGCAGGGCCAGGCAGCAGCCAGTTTGCCTTGCAGTTACACACTGCCTTTCTGTGCATTTATTCTGTTGCTGTGCTGGTTGGCAGAGATCAGCCCTGTCTTAAAAACTTCCCTTTTACATCATGATGTTGGTCATACTCCTTTGAACATGAATGCAATTACAGTCTTGTTGGTTTTTTTCGCGTTCTTTCAATTTCTTTTTCTTTTGTATTTCTGTTATCATCACTGTGTCCTTGATCTGCCTTTACTCTTCTGTTTTCTGTCTTCTATCTTATAGATTCATATAGTGACAGAAAGGATCTATCACTGGTCTCAGACTGTATCAGGCCAAAAAAATTAGGTTTTTCTCCCCCTTAAATTGAGTTTGGTTACCTCCAGTACACAGTTTAGCAAATCTACAAGATTCTGTCCTTCTTTTGAGCACTGTTCCCCTGGATGAAAAACTGTACAAATAAATAAAGTTCAGTGTAGTAGAAGCATGTTCAGAACAGAGCTCCAGCTCTACTTTGGCACCCATTTGGCTGCTCCAGTTTTTTTTGTTGGTGTCATGTTCCCTTGCCCCAGTGACACCCCTGAAGTGATAAAGCCTTAGAGGGCCATCTGCCAATTTATTCAGCTCCAGGGACTCAGGGGCTCAGTACCTGAAGCCTTTACCTTTCACACACCGAGATTTTCCACAGGCAAAGGAGCTGATCCAGGACTGTCAGCACATCCACCAAGGAAGGAGCCTACCTTTCCAGTCTGGGTGGCCAGGGGTTTTGGGGAAGGCACTCTGGGAGTGTTATCTTTTACAGCAACACAGAGAGCACGTGGATAAAAAGCACAACACTTGACACTCAGGAACAAAAGGCACTCAAAAGGCAGCACCAAAACCACTTTGAGATGCTCACAACCCACAGCACAGAAATATAATAATTTGAGTCATAAACATATCATTTGCTGCTTTATTACAAAGCAGAGAAAGCTGCACTGCTGACAGGAAGAGAGAAGAATGTGTTTGTAATGTTAGTTGTCTGCCTGCTACCAATAATTGAGTTTTTGATTTATTCTGAGGGGTTTTTTTAAGGTTTTAATTTGGCAGCTTATGCTTTCCACTTTTTCAATTCTAATTTTTTTTTTTTGTTTGATCATTTGCATGAAGTAACAGAAAGCTTGTCTCTGTAATTTAGAACTTCAATTGTTCTGGAGTGGATTATTCACAATAGATAGTAATAGATAAATACTGAGAGCATCCAGAAATGCTGAACAGTCCCAGACTTGGCTGTTAAATGCTCTATTCCTTAGACAGAAATACTCCATGGCTGCAGATGTCCAATTTCAAATGCCATTCATTCAGACCTGTATAACGTTAGTCACCCATAAGATTCTAAACAGGCTCTACCTTGCCTCTTGTCCCAGGATACGCGAGCCTAGAGCAACAGGGGATGCAGAGCTTCAAATCCCCACAGGGATGGCTGTCTGTGATCCCATTCTTTGGCAACCATTAGGGAATCACCACAGTCCTTTGAGTTAGAATAAAACAAGCCATCAGGTTGTACCTAAGTTTTACTAAAAATATTCGAACAAAGTATCACAAAGTTTTTTACAGTAGCTGCTGAAATATCCAGCATTTAAGCAATTCATCCAGGCACAAACCACAAAGAGGGCAACAGGTTTTAGATATTGCATGTGTTTTAGAAAGAACCAAATCTCCTCCAAAGTCACTCATAAGATCTGCTTTCAAGGTACCTTTAGACAGGTTCCAGGTCATTCTGGTAAACCAGGCAGGTGTAATAGTGTAAGTTACTTCTCAGCTCAAGACAACCCAGCATGAGAAGATGCGCACACTTACAGTCAGGACAGAGCAGACAGGATGGCAGGAACATGACGGGTTTTCCTTCAGGATTTAGGAGAACACTGGGTGTGGTTCTATCTGTAAGAGACCCCACTGCACAGACCCTTTCCCAAACTGAAAGCACTGAAGACAGTTGTTGGATGCAGAGACAAGTTCACTGAGGTTTGACCTTTTCCAGCACTGGAGTCATCCTAGTGGACAAGGCAGAATGATGGTTCTCCTGCACACCACACTGTGATTCCATCAGTTTGCTCCACATCCAAAGGGACTTTCAGAGCTAAAACCCATTGCTACCAGAACTTAGGAACCTGTTGCTTTCAGAGGAATTACACACAAACCAGGCCATGCTGGTCCAGTGTTACAATCCTAAAAGTGTCTTTGCTTCCTCGCTCTGTGCCAGGAGGGTTTCACTGGCATACTTCTGGAGCAGCTCCATCTTCTTCCTCCGTACAAGAGCTTCCTCAATCTGCAGAGATAAAAATGGGATGCGCTCAGCTTAATTGAGATGCTGAAACCTCAGATGCTCAGCTACAGAAAAACACAGGAAGACGAAAAACACAGGAAAGAGCCTGTGAAAGATGGAGCTGTGAACTGGTGTAGAAGTAGTGGAACTAAGATGAGACAAGAGTGTTTTTAACACTCAGCTGAAGCTCTTGGGATTCTAAAGACGCAGTAAAACAGATACCTCCTTTCTGGTCTCTGCTCCCACCCTTGTTGCTCAGGGTGTTAGCTGCCATTTCATTCTGATCTCAGTACAGTCACTTGGGTTTTGCTGCAAACAATTCTCTCAGATACAGCTTTAGGAAATGCAGAACATGTGGGGTTATGCCACAGACCTCACACCTCTGAAAACACAGTTAGTGAGTGCGCCCTTCACATCAGCCATGGCCAGGAACCTCTGTCCTGCATTTTGCCAGAAGTGCCAACATGATCCTTTACAAAGCATATACTTTAAAGAACTACTAGTAACAACTTGCCAGACCTGTTTTAAGTCAGTAACGATTTTTCACTTGTCTGAATTGCACACAGCATCTCTCACAATGAGTGTTCTGAACCTTAGTTTTCAGTAATTTAGCATCTAGAAGTCATAATCCTGTAGGCATCACGTGGGGGGTGATTTGTCACTAAGAAAGAGAATCAGCTACAGAACTCCAGAACCTTTTTGCCTGAATTATTCTTCAAACAACCTGTTACTGTTCAGGTAATATATACCCTAGAGCAATTTCAAAATAACAGTCAGTTTAAGGTCATGGCACCAAAATAATTTCAGAAAACTGATGAGAGCAAACTCTGCAATTCAAAAATTATCCCATTAAATTAAAAGACAAGTCAGGCCGTCAGCAAAAAGGCACAGTCCAGATGTAGTAGGCAATCCCAGGTATTGATCACAGCACCACCAATCCTTTCCAATTTATAGAATACTTTGGAATGTTTTGGAAATTCTCAACTGAAAAGGGCTATAGCACTGGTACCACAACTCTGGCCAGTTCCACTGCATCTACAAGAGGATTAAACAGCTGCAGAGTCAAGTGACAGAAATAACAAATTTAGGGCATTTTTACTGATGACCTGATGTATATTAAGATCTGTCTTGCAAAAGCCAGAGTGCATGTCTGCAGCTGAGTGATGTTATGTCTTACCTCCTGCTGGGTTGGCACTGGAACATGTGCAATGAATTTCTGTTGGCCATCTTCACCTTCTCTCTCCTTGCCACCTTCCTCATCAGACTAAAAAGTTAAAAAAAAAAAACATCACATCAAGTTTGTTTTATATAGAAGTCATAAAAACCTTCCTTTCTTACTTGCTCTGCCAGAAGGAACCAGAGCATGATCAACACTACAAACACAGGAATCACATGCAGATCCTGCTCCTTGACATTTTCAGCATTACTGCTTCCATTTCTCATATGGCCTTTGCTCTGCTGTGGCATGGGCATGAATGTAACGCTGTATTTCCTCCCCTTGCATAACTCTGGCTCTCACAGCAAAGCTATGCACAGAAGAGGATCCAGCTAAGAAAGAAGACAGAAGTGCTTTAAAAACATAGTTACCACTTCCCTGTACTGCTCTGTACTGCTTTGGTCCCACACCTGAGAGCTGGGCTCTTGAATCATGGGATAATATAAATAAAACAGGGTACTGGAGGAGCCACCAGATCCACCTTACGGATTTCTCCTTTTTATTCTTGTGCTTAACCCACTTAGGCACAGACCGAGAAAGGAGAACTTTTTTCCAGTACCCCTTCTCCAGATCTCACTGGGAGCAGAGAGAACAAACAAGAGCCAGGTCACAGCAGTGACAGCAGCACCAACAAAGCCCTGCTGTATCACAATTCAAGTGTAAACAAGGCCCTGCAACCCTTGGGTGTTTACACACTGGCAGTGTGGCATTATCCTGTACCCAAAGCTGCTTGTGCTGTTCCTGAGGCAGGTTGTGCTTAGGAGCCAGTGTAACCAACACACCAGCTGGCAAACACAGAGCCAGGTAAATCACAGCAAGGTCTCAGCAGGTGTTTCTCACTCCAGTGAAATGTCTGCCCTCACTGCCAGCCTTCAGCACTCCCTAAACTTGCGCCAAGCACTCCCTTGCTAGTGATTCTTACTGAACAGAGACAACTGTGTAGTGGGTCAGGTGGAGTGAGGGGCAGGACAGCAATAGACAGGTCCTTGGCAGAGTAACACCACGTCCAAGAAGGGAGCACAGGAGCACATGAAATGTCACAACACCTGAGCCTACCTCTTCCTCGTGGACAGCATAGATGTTTTCTTCCTCCTCCTCCTCACCTCTTGCGAGTCGTGCTTCTCTCTCCATTTTCCATTTTTCCACTGCTTCTGCTATAACTGGGTAGCAAAGAAAAATGGCAAGTGTGGCTGAGAGCCTGTTAGAGCAGCTTGGTCTTACTTCCAAAGGACTTAAACTTCTTGCCTAAATCCTCTACATCAGTAACACACCCTTCAGAACCTCGATGTAGCATGTAATAAAATATATCACTGCAGTCTGGACAAAACCCCTGCTACCACTGTCAAAGTGTGGTCTTGCTAGTAATTTAATTTGGGTACATTTTGGACTCTAAATGTCACAGATAAACACCAACTTACTTTCTGACCTGAGTAGCAGGGTCACATGAGCAGGCTAAGTGGCTCTTACAGCTCTGTAGCCTGTCAGCAGCTATAGGGATGCTGATCACCATGTGGTTAATTAAACATGATTATGCTCTGTACACTGACCACCCACTTAAGTCTCTTTTTCAATCTCAGAGGGTATTTCTCTGATTTTGTAGCACAATCCCTATTCTGTACCTTGCTGCTAAGTGGAAGCTGCCGGGCTGCTGGATCTCTATTACAGCAGAGTGACAGTAAGAGCACTAAAACAAGTTTTAAGAAGCTTAATCAGTGACATGGCCAGTCATAAGACCCTACAGAAGTGCCAGATTAATGCATCTTGGCAGTAGGAAATTACAGCAACAGGAGCCAGCAGGCATCCCCCAAGCTATCACACATCACATGTTAAAACGCTCTCTCTCCCTGAGAGAGCAAGACCTAATCAGCGACACACAGCAGAAAAGGAACCTCAAACTCAGAAGTTTTTTCAATACTTTGTTTCACAACAAACTTACTTAACAAGGTAAAAACCACAAAATCCCAGACAGCCACTGACCCTGAGAGAAGCCCAGCTCTTGCGCATGAATTGTACATTAACAGCACACTATTGGCTCTGTCAGCATCTTCAGCCTGGTCAGTTCAGGTGGCACAATCACCACAGATGACAATTTTCTGAAATGATCTCCTGAATGCAGCCCAGGTAGCCCTGCTGCCTGCAGGATGTGCGGGATGGACCCTGAGTGGGAGCTGCTGGGACTCTCAGCACACAACTCTTCCCTTCCTGCACTATCAGCTGCCTGCAGCCAGCTCCCCTTGCCAGGGTTTAGGGCTCCAGGCTCTGCTGCAGGACACTGATAAGGGAAGCATTTCCTTCAGCCCCCCTCCTCCCTGCCCTACCATCTAACCAGCAAGGCATGACCTTGAACACACAATTCTGTGCATGCCCCACACATGGAGAAGGGATAACTGTGAGGATCAGCCAGTGCTCAGCAGAAGCACCCAGAGAACAGTGCAGGAAACAGCCAACCTCATCAAGGTGGTCTGTGCCCTCTACTGAGAGCTACACAAATCCCAGAAAATGGCACACAGTGCTGAGTTTTGAAGACAGTTTCAGGAATTAAGACTCATAATCTTGGTGTCTTTACCAGGGAAGTCAGTAGAGACAACACCAGAAAACCATGTGAGCAGACACATGGATGTGTTACCTATTGAGAAAGAAGAGGTTTCAAAGGAAAAAATATTCACAAATATGTTAAAATTCCAAGATAGACGACATGGATGAATTAACACAGCCCGCCTAGACTTCAGGGCTTCCAGCAGACCCCTCTAATCTCCCAGAAAAGTAACCAGCTATGTTTATGGATAAATAAATAATGAGGTGAGACAGGAAACAGATGGCAGGGTCAGTTTTCACAAGGGAGGCAGAGAACTGCTTGAGCTCCGCAGATCTTGCTGCAACCTACTCTTCTACAGTCTTACACAGGAAAAAAGGGGGAGGAAAAAGGAGTTTTTGCTTCAATCGTGAATGACTTGCTGACAATATTAATTCATTAACAGTGGTAAAGATGAAAGTCAACTCTGAAGTATCTCCCCCTTGAAATACCTTCTTGTAGTGATTTAGATACCTTTATGACAAAGTTGGACAGCTAAGCACAAGACAAGGCCCATGGGGGAAAAGAAAAGGTACCTTAATTTCAGAGACCACCATCACCCCTTCCTGGGCTGACCTGTGCAGGTCTGGAATCTCACATACCTTTCTTCTCATGTTCCTGTTCCAGGGGCTCCAGAATCCCATCATCTTCATCCCTGTAGCCGTAGTACTCGGCATCGATGTCCTTCATAAGCTCAGCCCGAGTCTTCCGTGGGGGTGGCAGGGCTAGGAGAACACCACTGTCACCCACCCAGGCCACCTCAAGCTGAGTGTCCCCAGCTCCTCCCAAACCTCACAGCAGCCAATACCCAGCATGATGGAATTGCTGCCAGCACTGGGAGCACTGGTGTCACACTCTGGCCTGCACAGACCAGTTCCAGTACATGACCCAATGCTTCCCCACATCCTGGAGTATTTCCCATTATTTGTCTTTGCCTCGCTTTCAGGCCCAAGCAATTCCCACTCATTCCGTGACAAAGTTTCATCCCCTTGTATCTAGTTTTTCCTATTGTGAAAGCTGATTCCTCCTTCTAAAATGATGTTCAACCCAACTTTCCTTTTTTCTTTATTTTTTTTAACCCTGAACTCTACGTACTATTTACAATTTCTCAATAAAGTCTGCCTGCTATGCCGGCAAGTTTCTATAGGACATCAGTCCTTATCATTTGGAACTCCCAGTAAAAACCAGTTTACTCTTTTCTAGATTTCCTTAATTGCAAACAGCCAAAGGTGTTCTTTGCCCAAAGAAATAGCATTTAATTAATTACCTGTGCTCCGTGTTTCATTGAGCTGGCCTAAGACATTCAGAAATGCTGTTACCAGCACTCCCCACAAACTACAACACTTTACTCAGGATGTTCTACTACACAAATTCATGTCTGGGAAGAGTTGCTCTTTACTTACGTTCTTTTTCAAAAAGCTCTCTAACTCCTGGTAAATCCTTTGCAGCTCCAAAGTATTTGTAGCCTCTGTTTCCTGGAACTTCTTTCCCTTCATGATCTAACATTTTTGGGCCAATCCGCTGGAAAATAAATAGTGTTCTTAGTTTAAAACTTTCTTCTAACACAAGCAAACATTTTTAGGGGCTGAATAAAGATCCTTTCTAAAAAAACACTGGCCAAGTCATCCATGGGTGACTAAACATTGCACACTTTTCTCAGCAGTCACTTCACTTGTAAGCAGAACAACCACGAAGTACAACACAATCTCCACTTACAGCATAATCAGGACCTCCCAGCTCCTTTATTCTGTATTCCCAGTGTCCTTTCTCCCTCAGAAGTTTGTTTATTTCATCGTTCAGGTCCCGAATTCTGAATTCACCCAATCCAGCTGTTAGAGAAGGACAATAAATCAGGCAGCACCAGAAGCACTGGAAGCACCAGAGGAATTTCAGAATTTATGCAATGGAATCAGTATAGTTCAGATGAAATGGGATTTTTACTGTAACTGCTTATGACTGGAGGTTGAAAAAATATAACATAGTTACAAAAATCTTACCATTTTGAATCTGTGCCACTTTCTTGGAAATCTCCCCAATGATCTAGTCAAATAAGAACACAGAAATTAATTTCTAAAAAAACCTGTCTTCAATGGAGGGTCCAGAGAAGACAGATTGTTTGAGAAGTGCATGACAAGACAAGTAGCAACAAAACACAAGTTGAAACTGGGGAAATTCTGACTAAATTCAAGGGGAGGGGAGAGCAATCATTAAGAAGGTTATCAAACACTGGAACAGCAGCCCCAAAAAGCTACGGAATCTAAATCCCTAAAGATAATATGAACTCAGCTGGACATGGCCCTGGGACAACCTGACATGGTAGGACCTGCTTTGAACAGTGAGCTGTACAGTCTCCCAATCTAAAATATTCTGTAATTTGAATGCCAGAGTTCTGACACATGTGGAAAAACCCCTTGTAGGCAGGCTGTCTAAACAGGAAGTGTTAAAGTTCTGCTTCTTTAGAATTACAAAAATCCATAGGTTTACATTACCTGTCTCCTCCATTTCTCAGCTTTGGGCAGCTCATTACACTCTGATGCAAGGAAAGGCCTGCGCTCCTGTTTGACAGAAAACCACACATCATCAAATTCAAATGAGCACCAACACACTCACAGCATTTCACACAGGCTTTACTGCTCAGTTAATCCCAAATTATGCTACCAAGCTCCAGGGCCTTCTGTTCCCATGGATTTTTACTACATGGAAAACAAAAATGATTTACAGCCCTGACAAATTAAACTATCACAGACTATAAAAACCTATTTAAATCCACTTTAAACACCCCACAATCCTCTCCAACAAAACCAAAGTTCCGTTCAGGACAGTTTCACCACTTTCAGCACAAACCCCTGGTTAAGGTTGCGCCTTTCTCAACTGCCACTACTAAATAGTGTAATTTTTTCCAAGATGATTTTGTTTTGCAGTCTCCTAACTACAGTTAATACAAAACACCTTCTTCCCAACCATCTTCACATTCCATTGATGTGCTTACACAAACCAATACTTCGTTTTGCTTCTAGGGTTCTATGTGCAGTTATTTTGTTTCTTTCCCCACAATCTTTAATTAAAAATATGTGATATTAAAACGTATTAAAACCCTTTCCTCTGCATAATATACTGGACACTCTATTTCCTCTTCATCTCCATCTGTTGTTCATGGAATCTTTTCCACTACAGTTTCTCCAAACTTCTTTTTTTTTAACTTTTCTGTTTCACATTGCTCAGTGTCCAAAAAGTCTAGTGTCCATAAACCTGTCCAAAAAGTTTACTGAGAACACTCTGATCCCCACATAAACATTTTTTCAATTTGACTTATGATTCAGTGAAAAATACTCAATTATAATCAGAGATAGCTGGGGATCAATCTCTAAGGTTCTGTGTGGGTTTAAGGGTGCTGTTTCTTGTATTGCAGTGGTGGGTTTTTTTAAATTACAAATTAAGTCCACTTTTTTGTCAATCTTACAGCAATCAAAACCCCAGTCCGTGTGACAGTGCAGACCATGATGAACAGCAGCACAGCTGTCATGTGTTGGGTTTACAACACTCCAGCCTTGTGTCTCATGCGAGTCTCCAGTCTCCACAGAGCTCCTAAAGGCCTCTGTTCAGTGGTTACTGTTTTATCAGATCAACAGTGAATGAGATTATGAGAAGCATTTCTTTACTTCTAGGAAGAAATCCAAACAAACCTTGTGATTCCTGTCAGTAAAAGTGTTTGTGCCTCAGTTTGCGTAAGTAGTTACAGAAGGAGATAACTTCAGTCTCAAAAATAATGGTCATTTTCTGCCCAGCATGCTTTAGAGCATAACTGTAGGGTTTTTTGGGGGATTTTTTTCCCCCAAACTATTACACATAAAAATCGATTTTCAATTTGCATTTTCTTCTCGCCAGCCAAGCCAATATACATATATATATATATATATATGTTTCAGAGGCAAGTTTTAAAGCAAGTAATTTATTTAAGAAACTTCTGTTCTGGTTGTGTGAGTGTGAAATACTCAGCTGAAATACCTTCCTTCTAAATGGAGTCGGGTTCCTACAGGACACCTGGGCCTGGCCTATAGCCCAACACAGCTTTGAACAAGGCCTGCCTTCCTCCCTGACCTGAGCTACCAAACCTTCCGGGCTTTTACATCTTACCTTGACTTTTCCTTCCTCAAGCTGGGCTTGCCGAAATCTTGCCAAGGCCGTCCTAAAGAAAAAAAGTAGATTTACTTTTACAAATCCACATTCCAACAGGAACAAGTTTTGCTCTGGATGTTTATTATGGACTTAATTACAGTCTGTAGAAAACAAAGGCTTGAACACGTTCTCTGAGCACCTCAAGCTCTTCCAGCTAAAGACTTCTCAACACTAGAAATCCTCAGTGGTTCATTTCTCAAATAAAGCAATGCTGACAGCATCCTATCTCGCCTGGCATCTCTGTTCCCAAAATGCGAACTGCCTAAAACCCCAAGGGTCCTTTACAACACATTTCAGTGTACTTATGCCCCAGTCCTCACTTCTCCTCACTCCTGCACAGAACCACCCAGCACAGCTACAGGAGCTCCACAGCACCAGCTGTGTCTGTGCAGGTGCCCTCCTATTCCCACTGCCTCTGAACCAGCATATGTATAACTAAGTACCCCAAAGCATCATTAAACTGCTGGTGATTTAAAGAGGCTGAACAGGGAGTCCTACTGAGCCAGCCAGTCACAGCCAGCAGGCACAGATGTGTGAGACAAGGTACAGCCATGGCCTCAGACAAGTGATCCACGACTCAAACGGTGACTCCACTGCTGTGCCCCCACCGCACTCACATGGCCTTCTCCGCGTTCCGAGCCTGCAAGACACAAATAGAGCAGCCTCAATCACCCCCAGCCCCGCTTGGAGGGCCAGGAGGGACCG
>VZRN01001796.1:1555276-1566500 GCA_013397935.1 Dasyornis broadbenti | reverse complement strand
TCTGCCCCTCGACCCCGCACTCCCCATGGCCCCGCTCTGCCCCTCGACCCCGCACTCACCATGGTGCCGCTCTGCCCCTCGGTGCCGCCGAACGCGCCGTACACGAAGCTGCTCCGAGACCCGGAACTGAACCTGGCCCCACGCCCCCGTGCCCCTGCGCGCGTCCGTGCTGCGCATGCGCAGTACTCTACGTGTGACTCCCGCGCAGACACTGCACGCTCCCGGGAGTTGGCGGGGCCGCGCCGGGGCCGCACCGGGGCTGCTGAGACGGACTGGAGGAAACCAGAAAGTTTGGATGCGCATGGACCTTAAAGCCCATCCAGTACCACCCCCTGCCATGGGCAGGGACACTTCCACTCTCCCAGGCTGCTCCAAGCCCTGTCCAGCCTGGCCTTGGACACTTCCAGCAATCCAGGAGCAGCCACAGCTTCTCTGGGCACGCTGTGCCAGGGCCTCCCCACTCCCACAAGCAAAGAAGTTCCTCCCAATACCCAATTAAATTTCCCCTCTTTCAATCTGTACCTATTCCCCCTTGTTCTGTCACTCCAGCTCCTGATGAACAGTCCCTCTCCAGCTCCCTTAGCCCCTTCAGACCCTGGAAGGTGCTGTGGGGTGTCTTCACACAGCCTTCTCCAGGATGAACAGCCCCAGCTCTCCTAGCCTGGCTCCACTGGGAAGGTGCTCCAGTCCTGTTGACATCTTCACGTCCCTCTGGATGTGCTCCAACAGTTCCATGGCTTTGTGTTGCAGACAGCAGAACTGCACACAGTGCTCCGCGGGCGTCTCACAAGGGCAGAGAAGAGGGGGAGAATTCCCTCCTTCACCCTGCTACTCACACTCCTTCGGATGCAGCCCAGGATTCCATTTGCTTTCTGGGCTGTAAGTGCACACTACTGGCTCATGTCGAGTTGTTTTACAATTACACCAGTCCTCATCAGCTGATCCATAACCCAAACTGGGATAACTGGCTTTCAAACAATTCATTCAGCGACCCCCAGCAATTATAGTAAAATAAAATTCTCCTATCCAGAAATTGTACCCCTTCACAGAGTTTCATTTCTATAAAACAACACATTTGTCTCTGCCTTGATCCATAAAAATCCACCAGATCCATAAAAGCCACTATGATGGATTTTACCATAACAAATGAGGAGATGCCTCGGTGAAAAAGTTCAACATGAAAAAATTGAAGATTTGATTTTTCCCATGTCCCACAATGTATGAAATCACCACTTGCTTGTGCAGCTTTTGTTCACTTGAGAACAACAGACCCTGAACAGCAGCACCAATATTCTCACACAAAGATGACCAGGAAGAGACACTTCTGTTGGAATAATCTTCTTCTTTTGGAACTTACAGCCTGGTTTGTTTCTTGGCTTTTAAATATTTTCTTTGTAAAAAACATACACATTGCTAGAGGAAAACACCACTTTTTAAAATTAACAATTAAGCCCTAAAGACATTCAGGTCTTTGTAATCACAGAGGTTTAAACTTTACTGCTGTTTAACTAAGATAATTGTGTGCAGACTCAAATTTGTCTGAATGTACCAGGCTGAGCCACTGTGTGCTGTGTATCTGCACTACACCTGGACAACCCACAGCATTCACGCTTGCTTCCAAAATTACCAGGAATGTAAACCTGACAGAACTGGGTAATTGTAACACAGATGAAGAGACAGTGCCAGTTCAGTTGTCTCCAGCACAGCTGCAGACTGCCTGTCTGGTACTTCTCCCTCTAGGGACAGACATCACAGCCCGTTTTTCCCTGCTACAGCACACACAAGCCTCAGGGACTTGAGAGAAAGCAAACCCTTTAGAATGAAAATTCAAACACAACCTGACTGCAGCACACTACCCTTGCTCCTAACTGCAGATTCTGTAAGATCTGCTAGAGCTTGAGGACAGCCAGCAGGTCAGAGGCACACCAGGCAAAACCCAATCTTCACACCAGATGTTAGGACATCCCTTCTCCAGTCCTGCCTTACAGTGAAGCACTGGTCAGCCAAGAGCTCCTGCACACCAAGACTTTATTCACTGGGTGAGTGATGTGCAGATTCAGTTTGCGAGCTCTTTTTTCAGCTGTGTAACTTCCCAACTATTCACTGACCCTCAGTGAACCAATACAGCACAACCATCCATGGACAGTGCAAGTGCAGATGCTTTAAGTTCTTAGTGCCACTGTGAAGGCTCAAGTACTGCTGGACAGAACTGAGCTACTCAGACTTTGGAACTCCCTGCACCTCCAGCAACTTCTGTGCCTCCTTTAAGGGTTTTTCCACCAAATGCTTTAAACTGCACCAGCACAGATATAAACAGCCCCCCCTTCCAGACCCCACATCCCGCTCCCATGACCATCTGCAGACAGGACTGCACACAACACATTTACAACTGGATGCTACAAGATGGAAATTTAACATGACAGTACAAAAGAAAAGGCCAAACTGAACCTCCAACATACCCCTTTTTAATACGTTATTTTGCACTGTGTACAGGAAAACCAAAAATAAACAAAAGGAACTTTAGCCAAACTCCCCTTCCTCCTCCAGCTTTATTGATAGTTTAAAATTACATTTTCTATGTTCTAGGACTTCAATTGCTCTTACCATCTTACTTTAAAAACCGATTACAAGCAAATGAAACTCAGTTGTCTAAGTGATATAGTATACAAAAATAACATCTTGATTTCTGTGAAAATGCATTTATTTGCAACTCCTGAATAGCTCCAAATTGTATATGCTATGAGCACTGATGTCTGGGTTTCAGATTTGACTTTGAGATATTTATTCAAAAGCTTCCCATTGCATTCTGTATCTCCAACATTAACATTCACTGACTGAATTACTGTTACTTTTAGATTTCAGATTTCTCTCTCTCTCTCATGGCCATTAACAGGCATGTGCATCTTGTTTGTTTACTCCCACTCAGCTATATGCTCTAGGTAGGGCCTGATGCAGATATTACTTGGTGTTAACAGCTACTGAGGTCAGACAATCCAAGGCCATTGTAATAAAATAAAAGTTATGAGGAAGTTTAGACACTTCCAGAATTTCTTTCCTCCTGCATAGGATCACTTCCCTGTAACCCAGAGAGGGTTTTTGCTGGTCTGACTCAACTCTTCCCACTCATCAATCCCTATTCACCAGTGGCACGGAAAGGGGGTTCTTTAACAAAGCATTATACATAACACCTCTACCAAACTAAACATAAACATTTTTGTAGTTAAATGCAGAAAGTTGATTTTTCCACCCCTTTCCTCCTTTTACACGGCAAGTAAAGCTCACTGGCCTGGGAGTAGCCTCTATCTGCCAACCTTTGGCCAGTGAAGAGGATTCAGAGAAAAATAATACAACCATCAATCAGAAAAAGGAGGGGCGACAAAGGAAAATAATTAGGCTGTAGCTTCAATTGTGCATTCCCGTGCAAGGTGCCCTGACTCGCCGCAGCGGTAGCAGTTGACTTCGCTGGTCTTGCTGCAGTTGATGGCTACATGGCCAGTTTCACCACACCTGCAAAAGCAAAGGGGGTGTCAGAACAGCCACAACACTCAAAGGAGCAATCCCACTCTGCCAAGTACATTGTCTACTTCAGTTTCATGCAACACTAGTTCCGCATTTGAGGCTTCTGTTCCTGTGTCCCAGAATTCTTTGACATGAGGCAAGTTTGTCTTCAGCAGAGCCATGAACTGCTCCCAAATGATCAACTCACATTAATCACTGTATATGCCAAAATCACTGTACATCAGCTTTAGGGATTTTTGGGTTTTTGTTTCCAACTGTACCGGCTTTTGCTTGCTCCCAATGCATCGGCCTGTAGTTTAGCCTTGTTTTGAGAATAATTAGTTTTAACTCAAATACACCATGTTCTCTCTCCTTCCTCACAGAAGGAAATGTTGGTGGGGGTGAAGAATACTGCTCTCAGGAACGTGCTGTTTCTGGTATATGTCTGCACTCAAAAACCAGACAACACTCTGAAGATGGCATTTGAAACCAATTTAACACCCACTTCTATTCACTGTTCCCATAACCAAGGCATCCTAAGTGTGTCCCTGCAGGGGCTGGCTGTGCCAGTCAGCTGGGCTGTACAGCTGGGGTTTGTTAGCTCTGGCAGAAGATACAGGGTTACCCAAGTCTCTGTGCTATAGCCAAGTACCTCCTGCTACCTTCTGCAATAGGACACTGCCCTTTCTCCTGTACAGCTCAAGTGATTTAACACCTGCATTGGGTGGCCATCTAGAAATACATCATGGAATCTGTACTCCACCTTGCTAATAGGTTTTTAAGCCTTAGTTTTGAACAACAGTGTGTAACTGTTCAAAGGAACTGGCTACCTAGTCACAACTTAAGCTGCATTTCCTAACCAAAAGCAGACCCAGAATGCATCTAGCATGTGAGCTGCATCTTGCAGCTGCCTTCTGTCAGTCCTTACCTATAGCATTTCACTTTGGTGCAGTCTTTTTGAATGTGCCCAAACTCTCCACAAGAATAGCACTTCTGCTCGTCTGCGTGGTCGCAGTCGCGGGCCAGGTGGCCGGGCTTGCCACAGTTGTAGCAGCACTGCTCTCTCTCCCTCTTGGGCTCCTTGCAGTCCTTCGCAATGTGGCCACCTCTACCGCAGTTATAGCAGGCTTCCACAATAAGAAAAACATACCAAACAAGACTATAAAACCTTGGTAGTGTGAGGGGCAGCATGCTGTGAATAGGGGACATGCACAGCTTGTTCCCAGCAATCCCTGTACCCTTCTCTTCAGTCAGAGCTCTGCCTGTGGCACTGAAGAGCTGGGATATTTAATGATACTTACCATCCTCCTGAAGATCACAGTCCTTGGCAAGATGGCCAGACTCACCACAGCGGTAACAGATATCCGGCAGAGATGAAGACATGAACTGGAAGCCTCCTTGAAATGGGTGAAAGAAAGAAAAAAGGGCATAAGTATTAAGTTTAGAATAATTTTAAGAATCAGTCACAAACTGAATTGACAAGCTAGCTTCACTCTCAGAGCCCTTGGCCAAACTCTTAGGCAGAGATAAATTTCACTGGTTCCCATTATCAATTTGAGTCCCCACTTCTGTACTCTGGTCTACCAGAGCCAGTTTTACACAGTACACACAGCAGCCAGCTGGAGATCTGCTACCCAAACAAACAAAAAAGCACAGCCACCACTCACCTCTGCCACGGCTCCTCATCCCACGGCCACGGCCTATCCCAGTGGGGCACTCCCGGGCCCAGTGGCCAGTACGGCCACACTTGAAGCACTCGTTGCTGCTCATGGCTGCAGATCACCTGTCTGAACAAGAAAGACGTTTTTAGAGCACCTTCTCCTCCCCCAGCCAAAGCCTACAATAAAATGAGAGATTTAGATGTTTCCCTGCCTCCCAGCAAAGGCAATGCAAACCAAATAGACTTCCAGCTAAGTCAGTACTTTCTTGTACAGTATCTGATCATGACCACTGAAACCACTACAGAGGATAGAAGTTTGCCTCCACTTTGCTTGGAGTAAGGCAGCTTTGAACAGACAAATGAACAGTGTGCTGTGTAACTTTTCCTTTAATTATTTTGTAGCCAGCCTTTACTTCAAGAACATACAAAATGTTCAAGGAGAGGGAAAAAGAGAAGTAAACCCCTTTAACTATGGTAGTACCAGATTATATGTTGTTCTTTCAGTAAAGCACCTTATTCCTTATCACCAAGAGTTAAAAGCCAGTTACTTAACCTCTACAAGTTATTTCCTCCTGGCAGTTGTGACATTTTCTCTGGAAGCATCTGCCTGGCAGCTACTACCTCTATTGACTAATCAGGCTTCACTCTGGAAGCTAAGTGTAAGAATTGGTAGTGTTAAACCTAAAGCATTCAAAAGCACATTAGCCTAACATTTGAAGATTTTAGTTCTTTAATGACCTAAATCGCAATTAAACTCTGAAAAGCAACACTACAACTTGTCATTAACCTGTAGCTCAGGATACATACTCCACTCCCAGGTCTACATGAAAGAAAATATTTTAAGATGTTAAGACAGCAGACACTTGCCATCTGCATAGAAGGCTAACTGGGAAAGCATCCTTAGAATGCTCTGGAAGCATCAGACAGGCAGGTCTGTCTGACAGCACAATCCCTGCTTTGCCCATATTGGGAATGGAGGTCAGCACTGCATGAGCAGAGCCAGCCTGCACAGCCCACTGAGGATGGGGCAGGTTCAACACTGTGCTCACACGGCCACACCTCCCCTGAGCTGCAGGACACTCATATAACACTTCCAGAGCCAGAAGGAAAACAAGGAAGTTACACATTTAAATGGAGTATTTTTTAAAGAGTGCTAGAAGACAAGTTTAAAGTACACTGGTCTAAAAATCTGCATGTCATGCTTTGTTCTGATGAAGTCTCCTGAAGTTTAAATACCTCACATACTCTCTCCCAATTCATTATTCTCAACCCAAAAGAAGTAGAATCATTATCTGGCATGTTTGGCAGTTTATCTGATCCCCCTTCAAGTTAGCCCCCCTGCAGCCCTACAATTTATTCACATTATATAATGCCTTCCCTCCTCCCAGACCCTTCAGCATCCCAGATTACAGGAACATCCCAGGAGCTGAGTCCTGAAGAAAACCACTGCAGGAGCAACAGAACAACACGACTTCAAGGAACCAGAATTAGCATTCTGACATTTAGCTCTTAAATACTAAGTATGTATCTCAATATGAATTGTTATTTAGCTATTTCTGAAGTACCCCAATGTTTCACAAATTTACTGTGGCTTTTTATCCACTCCTCCCTCAAAACAATTCCTCTCTGATGGTCCTCTGCACAGTAATGATTATTCCAACAACAGTAGAGGGCTGAGAATTTAAAATACAAGAGATAACATACTAAAGTATGTATCTCTAATCCCCTATCTAACTTCCAGCTGGACCAGATGATGGTATTTACCCCAGCATTTGACTTCGCTCAAAATGAGCTCTGGAGTGAATGGCTGCAAGAAGATCTGAAACACATCTAAACAAAGTTAAAATAACTGCTTGTTGGAGCACTTAAAAGAGACTCACTTGATTTCACACATAACTAACTCGGTCCTCTCTGCTTCATCTCAGTGCTCAAGATTTCCAACTGTCTTCTGAGGACACCCAGGGCTGAGCACTGCCCGCTCTGCTGGCAGCAGCTGGCACTCACTGTGCCATTGTTTATGCCTGTTTTCATAGCAACAGTGTTGACATTGCAGAACAGGAAAAACACAGGCAAAGCCTGTGAGCCCTGCAGGAGCTGGGCTCAGGCGCAGTAATTGATGCTGCTTTTAATTTGCAAGAGGACCAAGATGGGGTCTCTGAATTATACATATGTATATATTCTTCATTACAATTGTTTTGAACAGTCCTCACATTAAAGCATTATTGAATGGCAACACAAGATCTGTTAAAAGGAGCAAAATAGTATGGCACCAGCTGTAACAGAACTGCAGCACATCTGAACAGGCTTCATTCCCAGCCATGAACCTCAGACTCCAGCATGACGTGACAGGACTGAGTCCTGCTGGCAGTGACCCACACGAAGCACCCACAGAACCAGTCAGGTTAACACACGGTAGAAGACAAATGTCTGAAAGGTGAGCCAGACTTGCTTTAGATACACAGTGGGCAAGTTTTTATACCAAGATTAATGGCAGCCTACATACAGCTAGTCTGTCCTTCTGCCATCTGGGTCAGGACCTGCGTGATGGACAAAAGCTCACTACTCACTGCCCCAAAGGAATCTCAGAAGTTTTAAATCTGATTCAGTTTTGTTTCCTTTCTAACTACCCCTTCAAAAGGAAAACCTCAAGTTTCTCTTTCTGTGGCATACAGCAAATTGGCAAAGATTACACAAACCGAACTAGAAATCTAAAGTCAAACAGTCTCTGTGCAAGGATCCTTCAAGACTGAGATTAATTTTAAAACCTCTATCTTCAGAGGCCCCTTTTTCCCCTGAGTTCAAGAATAGTGGAAGGTTACAGCTGCCACACAAGCGTGATTACTACACCATCCTCAAGATACCTTAAACACAATCCAGAGTTTGCCTGAAGGTTCTCTTCACCAACATTTCCATGTTAAACTTCTGCATCCTTCCAGTAAAGGAGCTGCAACTGCAAACATGTTCACCAGGGAGAGGCGGTTGCAGCGGACACTGGTTTTACTTGCCTGCAGTCTAAGAAGCCTTACATGGGACAGAATTCCCCAGCCAGTGTGAACTGTGAGGATTCAGTGTTCAGAGAAAGCTAACAGCCACCTTTAAGGAGCAATACCCAGAAAAGGCTGGTTCAGAAGACAAGTCCTTAAATGGAGAGCCTCCAAGCACTTAGGACACCGCTACAGTTTTCAGTTACTTCCAAGAGAAAAAAAATGAGTACAGTAAAAACCACCCAAGTTCAAACACTTCTCTATTAGTCAATACTCCTCCATTTTGTCATCACAGGCAAGTTTCCAGCAGCTCCTTTTATCTCTCAAGGCCACCTTAAGTAAGCTTTCTGCAAGAAAGCTACCTAAGTCTTCTTGGAAAGTTTTCAGTCACAGCTATCACTGTTTTCCGCAGCTCAGATGTGTTACACAAAGCAGCCTGTCCTGTCTGTCCATGTGTCATCGTCCCCTCCCTCCTTACATACCAGAACTAGATTTTTACCTCACCAGGGCAGGAAAAGTAGGAATGGAAAACAAATTACAACTACAGCAGCATCTAGCATTTCTGAGACAGGTCAAATTCTGCAAGACTGAGCAAGGCACTGCCTCCTGGATTAGCTCCCAAAACTTGTCCAGAAACACAAGTCTAGTTGTGCTTTCTCACCTCAAACCTCACCTTTCTAGAAAAGGGAGAAGGTAGATATTTGCCTAAAAACTTGCTCTACGGAGCTCTGTAGGTGTAGTTGGAAGCTAAAACATTATTACGAGTGAATTTTAGACCTTGCTCGGTGTGATGGCCCTACTGTTAAATAGCAGGGACTGATGACAAAGATCCCTGTGCCACCACAGCACTTTCATAGGTCAGATCTGAAGCTTTCGAGTGCAGCTTGAGCACCAGACTTCAAAGTGATAGATTTTTGGTGATTCTCCTAGCTGTAGAAGACACCTCTGAAACAAGAAGTTTCTTGTCTTATACTCTGAAGGAGAATACTGTCTTTCTGTGGCTTTATAGTTAATACATATTCAAGAGTCTTAGAACAGGAGAGGTGCTATTAATCTCCAGCCTTCATGCACAAGATTCAGCAATATTCAAGTCTGTTTAAGAAGCCCTTCTAGACCTGATGATTTAGAAACTGCCACAAAGCTCCACTGAACTGTTCCTTATTTTATGGCTTTTAGCGCAGATACCCTCCAAGAAAGAAGCTGTTTTAACTAATTAAAATACAACTAACTTGGGCTCCTCATAGTAAAAAGAAAGCTGAACTTCACCCCTGAGATTACTCAGGATTCTTCTGGATACCAGCAGTTCCTTAGGATTCAACAGGGGCAGTTCTCTTCACTCTACTTACCAGTGCTTCTCTTGACCTACAAGCAGCACTTGCAGTCAGTATCAGGAGGACTTCACTCCTTCAATCAAAGGACAAGCAGATAAAAGCCACTGCTGGAGCCAGCATACGTAAAGCCCTTCAGCAAGGCAGCCCTATCGGAGGTACACGTTGGGAAATCAGCAGGTCCTTCCCAGGGTGTTGTGACCAACCCACAGAACCACACCTGAATTGGACAAGCCAGCCCAGAGCTGAACATGGTGAAACCCCAACGTGACAGGAAACACAACTTTGCTGTCCTCTAAAGGACTGAAGAGGCACAAAGGCCTGCCAACTTTAAGTCTAGCATTTAGTTTCAAAAGAGAAGTCAAATTATTTATTACTCATTTAACAAAAAATACCATCTGTGAGGAGTTTTTCTTTCCCAAGCAACATGCTACAAGAATTCTTGAACGCAGGACACATGACTGTCACCAAAGCTACTCAGTATTTAGCAGTTAATTTCCACCTCTGTAACCTGAAAACCTGCTACAGCAGAGTTAGTGATGCTCTTGTCTACCACTTCTGTTCACACTAGAACAAGATACAAAATTAAGTATTCTGACCAGCAGGGAGCAACACCTCAATTCTGAAACAAACTAGTTTGAAAATTCAAGAAAACCTGTAGAAGCGAAAAGCCAATCCTTACACTCCATTTGGGACCCCTTAATACACTTCACAGCCAAGCTGACCCAGGACTGCTGAACTTTAACTAAGACTCAAGAGGAGCCAGAAACCAGGACAAATGGACATCATGACTTCAATTAGACAAGTAATTCTTGGATAGCTCTGTTGACACAAACAAGAAAGAGAACAAAAGTTCACCAAGAAGTGACTGTAGCACTTTCTGCCGATCCATACTAGTTAATACGGAGAGGGATAAACCCTATCTACTAAACACGCACATTTTACCATCTTGCCCTTTAATTTTTTATGTCTATCTGTACGAAATTTTAAACTTAGAGTAAACAACGTGAGCAACATATAAGGTTTTAAACATTAAATTCAGCCCAGACACTAACAAAGTCAGTTTAAACGGCAGGTTAAACCTGTAAATTGTAGAACTGTTGCACAGCCCTGTTGAACTTACTTAACCTCTTCACTTTGAGGACAGATGTAGGGTTGCTTCTCTACTGAAGTCTGCACTGAAGAAGGAAATATGGACTAGGCAACCCTAATGCTGCGTGGCAATGGGATCACATTGAGTGTACACAGGAAAACAGAACTCACTATTAGGTTTAATAAACCGTCGTAACAATGCTGGCTCCTAAATGAGTAACAGCGGTTACTTGAGAACTACGCCCGACAGGAACTCTAAAGGCCGCCCCACAGCCCGCGATCTGCAGATGGCACAGGCTGTTTTTCCTATCCATTTATAGGTCACATTTGGATTTAGAGCAGGCCACCATCGGTGCCTGTGGTCGGAGCAAACAGTTGCGACACCTCGACCCTCTCAGTCTCCGGCAGTGCCTCACACGTGGGGAACCACGTGGTGCGCGGGCCGCGGCCCCACCGACGGGAGTTCAGCGGGGACTCAAAATAAAATTTTAAAAAGAGAAAAAATAATTTAGCTAACAAAAAACTTAATTCCAGTTCGTTCTCCGCAGTCTCAAACTCACAGGACGTTCTTTACTCCGAACTCACTGGCTCACAGGCGGGCCGGCCGGGCCGGGCTCCCCCGCCCCACGCCCAGGCGGCCACGTGCAGCGCTGCCCCGGCCC
>VZRN01001796.1:1507373-1554910 GCA_013397935.1 Dasyornis broadbenti | reverse complement strand
GTTCGGCCCCGCCGGTCCCGCTGCCTGCGCCACACGCGGTGTGCACACGGCCCGACGGCTCGCCCCGCCCCGCCGCTGTGCGCACGGCTCGCCGGAGCCCGCCTCGGCCAATGGGGGCGAAGCGGCGCTGCGGGCGGCCAATGGGAGCGGCGGACGGGGACACCCAACCGCGGCGGCCGGAGGGTAGGCGGGATGCGCCTCCCGCGCACTGGCCGGGGGCGCTAGCGCTGTTCGTCCGTGACTCACCGCTCTCTTCTCCGTGCGCCGCGCACAGTGGAACCCAGGCAGAGCGGAGCCCCGGCGGCGGTTGTGCGGCCGCGCACACATCCGAGCGGCCGGCGGGAGCGTCTGAGCCCTTGCCCGCCTCTCCCCGCTTGTCGCTGCCCGGCCCGGCCTGGCCGGCTCCGCGCGATGACTCCATGTTGTACCGACGAGCCCCGCTCGGCCCCAGTCCTCTGTTCGGCCCCGCTCCTCTGTCCCGCCCAGATTCCCGCGCCGAGCCGGGCAGCCCAAGGCCTCCAGAGGAAAACCCCGCATGCCCCAGCGGGACTTGCCCGGGACTCGCCGCCCTCCCGTGTCCGGCAGCCTCCGCCAGCCGGGACTCTCTCAGCTTCCGTTCCGCTCCCCGCGCCGCCCTGCCCAGACACCTCCAGGCGCCGGTGACGCGCTCGGCACAGCCCGCGGTGCGGGTTCGGGGCTGGGATGGCCCTGAGGGTCGGGATGGGGCCGAGGGGAGCGGACAGGGACCGCATCTTGCCCTCAGCCGGCCCTCAGGCGTCGCCGCCATCTTGGCAGGGTGTGGGCGCCGCCGCAGCGGAGGAAATGGAGGACGCGGGGCCGTGACGGCTCCTGGGGGTCCCGCAGCGCTGAGGGCTCCGCTCAACAACCGTGCGCGGCTTCCACGCGCGACTGCCGAAAGACAGGCGAGGGAAAAAGTTTTTTGAATTACTGAACAGAATTTGCTCTCAGCCGTTGTGCTTTACGCAAAACTCAGAAGTTACTGCTCAATTTAACGTTGTGAGGATGTTTACATAAATCTCCCTTTTGCCTGGGAACTTTGTGAATTAGTGGCCAGTTATTGCCCCAGACGCACTCCTACGTGGATGGCGCAGCAAGTACAACACACCAGCGTTACCCACTGTTAGTTGTCATCGTTTTGTTTAAATATGTTTCCTTTCCTGTTCATCAGGTAAAAGGAACCCCCACCGAACCCCCGAGCTCAGGAATAAAATGTGTGAGGCTGATCATGGAGACACTTTGGCTTGACCTTTCCTCAAGCTGTAAATCTAGTATTATAGCACTATTAAGTTAAGTTTCTTTTATTAGACTATGAGTAACAACGTATGTCTTTTCCTCCCTGTTAAGTGCAGCTCATTTAAGATGGACTTGGGTTTATTTGTGTTTTGTGTGCTGTGTTTGCGTGTCTGTGTGGTGTGGTTTATAATACGCTGTATTTTCCACAGAACTAAACCCATCCCGAGTTGTGAAAAGGGGTTGAGCCTCGCAGTGAAAACATCAGCATCACCAATGGGCTTTGAACTCGTAATAACATTTTCCCCAGTAATAGCATTTCTTCCCATTAATTACTTTTTAAAAATCTTTACTGTCATAGTCCTAGTCCAGCATAATTTTCATGGCCTTTGGTGGCCTTGGATACATTACAATCTTGTTCACAAGTAGTCCCATTTTTAGTTTCAATCAGTTACTGCTGTTTTCAGGTGATAAAGGGAAGAAAAATAGCGTGTGTAGTTAAGGAAGTGCTCAGAGCTTATAAATCATCCTTTTTTTTCACTGCATGAAAAAAACCGAACAGATCAATGTCATTCACAAAGGCTGCAGGAACAAAATAATACATCCTTGTTCTTTTCATCAAATCTTTTCTTTTTCTGAAACCTGGCTTCTCTCTGAGTCTTTGTAACAGGATTTGGGAATTTCAAGTTGGGACCAACAAACTGGTTGTAATACAACTTTTCTAACTTTTTCTCATATTTTGCTAGTTGTACTTCTGGAACTGTCCACGAGGCCAGGAAACTCCAAGCTTAATCTTGGTGGTTCCTATAGACTTAACTGTCATAAAAGTTTTTGTGACTGATATAGCTGATAAATTGCCCTGAGCAAATCAAAACTGTTTATCTTATAGAACTTCAAATCATACCCTGGACTCTCCCTTAGTTTAAGTGGAAAGAGGGTGCAACTGAGTGAAAATGCTCTACTCAGGAAGTGTTACTGCTGGTGACACATCAATTAATCATCTTCTCTAAGTGTACTGCCTCACATTCAGCTCCAGTATTTTTTTAATACAGGATATCTTTAGCTATTTTTCATTATAATGGAAGAATTTCTCCCCCAGCAGATAGTAAGAAAGTCTTCTAACAGCATTTAGTTTGTGTACTTGCTTCAAGAATTAATTTGGCTTGTTATATCTTCATAAAACTTGTAATTCTTGTTTTGCAGGTTTGTCTTTGATATTTAGGCAAAGGATAGTCTTGCAGTTAGAGAACAAAAGTGAGGAGCGTGACATCCATTCCTGGCTCAGTTAGTACTTCCTAGAGAAAACAAAGGAGACAGAAAACAAGGTGGAAGTACAAAATCTTTACATATCTTGCACATGAGGAAAATACAATTTTATGTCAGTTCCAGTTTCTGCCCCAAAAATCCCAAGCCTCAAGAGGAATTTGTGAATAGCTGTGCTCAGAGGAGCTCCAGTGCAGTCCCAGCTGAAGGTAATCTGTTGTTTCATGAGTATATCTTTCCTAACACAGACAGTTCTTAGAAGTGTTGGACGAAGAGCCAAATAATTTTAAGACCAAATAAAACAACAAATCACATTTTGCAACCCATGTTGCTGTGTTGTTTTCCTCTGAGTGGTTGGAGCTGTGGGCAGAGGACTGTTCCAGTTGCTGAGTGATTGTCATTGCCTCTCAGCCACAGATTTTTATTGTTAAAGCAAACCTTACTGCATCTTGTAGGTGGGATTTTGCAAAATTGAGGAGACCTAAAATAAATGCTATGGATTGTTATGCTCTAAATAAATGCTATGCATTTATTCAGAAGGGAAACTGCTTTTGGAGTATGGCTGAGTTGAAAACACCTCATCATCAGCACAATCAGAACAAGTGGTGGCTGTGCCCCATTCCTTCCCCATGCCCAGCCATCCCTTGCCCTGACAGGAGACCATGGTAGGGCAGGAACACCCCCACCTTTCCAAGTCCTGCCTCTGGATGCCGTGCCCCAGCCTCTGCGGCAAATGGAATTGCAGGGGCCTGAGAATCTGCAGGCAGCTCTGTGGATTTATTTCTTTAGAAAAGTCACACTCAACCTGCCGTTGAACAGAGGCCAGATAAACCCCCAGTGAAATCAGCTGCTGTGCTGAGAAAGGAGAGGCTGGCTGTGGTAAGCCAGGGCTGTTTAAATGACAGTTTGGGGAGCACCAGTGGTGATCTCAAGAGACCTTTGAAATGTAGAAGGCACATATTCCCTCTATTTTCTGAATAATGCAACAGATAGCAGGAAAGATCTGCTTGCTTCTTTTATAAAATAGTCGTATTTGTATTCAAGGTTCATGGATGAATTATTTCATAGGCTTATATGTATATGTATTTTTTATTTTGAGAATGTGTCTATGCTAAATTAGCTATATACAGTCTTCTAGGGTCAAATGCGTGTGGTTGAAAAGAAGCAATCATACTGATTCCAGATGCTTAGTCCATTTTGATTTATAATAATTAGCTGATGAGATTTCCAATAATTACTTATCTAGTGTATATAATAATACAAGAGTGATGAGTTAGCTCATGATTGTGGCACAGATATCTACATTTAGAATCAGGCAAAAAGAATTTCCTTTGGTAACTAAGAACTGCAGCTATACAATCATCCTTGTATTTCTCTAAAGAGATTGAAATAATTTATTCAGGAAGTCCTGTGGAATAAAGAGACAGAATTTACATGGTACAAGGTGGGGCCTTCAGGACTCAGTGCCTGGAGCAGCTGATTGGTGTCTCATGAGAATGGGAAGGTAAAACTGCAGGTGAAGTCACCATGAGGCCATACCCAGCATACCCAATGTAACACAGGCTGAGGCATGCTGAGAAAATGTCTCAATAAAGTATTCTCTAAAGCGTATTCTTTGTCATGGAAAGAACGCACAAACCTCCTTCTGCTGTTCTCTTATTTTTTAAAACAACCTATGGAATAACCTGCTGGGCGCCAGCTGCTCAGGATACTTTAATGTTTTACACTGTGTCCACCTTCCAGGTGCCATTTCCTTTAGTCACACCGGCAGTTCAGCACTGAGCCCAATGTTATGCCTCTTAAGCTGACTACATTATTTAAAATCACAGCAGTATTTGATGTTCTGTGTGACACTGCAAAGACCTGCTGCTGCAGGATGGCTCTGAGACCACACACACCCCAAAGACTGAGGATAACCTCCATGAGCTGGAGTGCCAGAGGCACCGTGCTGTGATAATATAGATGTTTATGTGTACACTATTGATGGAGTTCTGGTGGCCCTCTAAAATGAGATATTCGACTAAAGAGGCAGATTGTGTCATTCTGCTGCTTCTATTTTTGAGCAGTGCCCTGGGGTTATCCAGGACAATGTGGAGCCCAGGTCAGGAGGTGCCTGGATTGTCCCCAGAGTGCTTCGGCTCACTGGGTCTGTTATCAGCTGTCTGCCCTCAGGCATCTGCCGCAGTCAGTCTGCAGCCTGGGCGCCTCCCTCGCTTCAAATGTTTTTCGCACTTCTGCCAGCCACTTATACAAGTGATTCCAAAATTTGAGTTTTACTGATGAGGAATCAGTGACCAAAAACCTCTATGCAGTGTTTATTGCAAATGCAACTAGAACTATTAATTATTAATTGGACATGATTGGACTCAATGAGCCCAGATGTTCCATGATGTTCATACCAGTTGAATGCTTGTGCCATTCTGTTTAGTCTGACAGGGCATCTCCTGAGCTGGGACTCCAGAGGAGGATCAGATCCCACAGTTAAACCTTCTCTTTGCTGGATAGTCCTACTGGGCTGTGTCAAATGGATTTTGGAGTCTTCACTTGAGATTCATAACCAGAGCGTCTTGTGTCGGTGTATGTTTGACATCGAGCAACTGTACCTGAACAACCTTGCTTGTTGAGGCGACATCCCCTCATGTCTATTCCAGTTAACTCTGGGAAGGAAGAAGATTCTTAGGAAAAAAATAGTATGTGAAGAGGGCAGCAGCAGAGCAGAGACACTCAGGTGCTGGAACAGCTTTATCAGGTTTTCCAGAGGCAGCTGGAAGCAGAGAAAATGGAATGTTCTAGGCTGACTTGACTGAAGAGAGTACCAAAGCAAAGCTGCCTTGTCCTGTCCCACTGCCATCGCTCCCAGCAGCAGGTTCCTAACCTAGTTTGGATGCAGCAATCCTCAGCTGGGATCCAACACTGAAATGAGCTCTTTATCTGGACTTGACTAGGCTCCAAGTGATTTCAGTAAGAGGAGGCTGAGTCAGGACTTGGCTATAGGTGGATCAGAGCCTTTGCAGTGTTTATTTATTAAATATATCCCATCTGGTGTCCTGTTTGCAGCCTGCCAAAGCAAAAGGAATTAAAACCTTGCCCCCCTAACATCTCATTACTGAAGTAACGAGTAGAACTTTTTTTCCCCTCTACATTATTCCTGGAATAAGCTGTCAAGCAAGCAGTTGAGTTGTTGCACCTTGCCACAACCTTTGCCAAGAAAGATTTAGCAGCACGATAATTTAATGGAAAATATTATAGCCACATTCCTTTCAGACATAAGTTCTGTGCAGAAAGATAGATATCTAATGGGAAAAAAAAATGTGTGAATATTGCAGTGATTTATCTGCTTTATTGTTTTTTCCAGTGAGGTATTTTACCCAAAATAGTGCAGAGGATATAGGACAGTGAGCTAAGTGAGGTTATCCCACCTTGGATTAAAATGTGGATATAAACCTGACAGCATCCTTTCAGCTGCATTAAATAATACATAGAAGTATAAAAATAATTATGAGAAATACTCTTTTAAAAGAGATGTTCCCCTAAAGCTGTGCAAAGCCACGTTAGGAAGGAGCGGTGGGAGTAACTCACAGGAAAGGAGAAATTATCTAAGAAATGTAAGCATTACCAACAACAAAAAGATAACTGAATTCCATGGTAATTTCTACCAAGTAACAGATGAAAACAATTGGGCTCTACCAACAGAGATGACAAACAGTTCTGTAGTTCCTAGAATATTTGTATATGCTAAAAATAAGCGTGGCTTACTCTAATTGCATGAGAAACTACAAGCCGAGGATGAGTAAAAGGTCATAAAAAGGCGCTGGCTTGGAGGTAGAAGAAGCATCAGAGCAGGCATATCACAATTCAAAGTTGTGACAAAGGTGTGTGTGTGTGAGGTACTGTGTTAATAGAGTTGCTTTAGTTATGTTACAGGCTCAAAGTTGGAGCCATAATGCAGCTGAGGCAGTTTTAAAGGTAAAAAAAAGCCCAGATACTGTGGGGTTCCCCAGCAGTGCAAACACACTGTGTTTGGAATTGCAAAGGTGAAAATTCACAGGTAAAAACTTCTATAAATTGCCCTGACTTCCACTCTTTTCATGCCAACTCCGTATATATTAAATAGTAATGAAACAATTTTCTCCTCATAACTGTATCATCATATAATTTTTCAATGCTTAATTTACGGATCTAATTGTTTGTTTCAGCCAAGTAGAAAGAATCCTCAGCCTCAGTGCAAGTAAGTGACAACATCCTAAATACACAAAGCAGCTTTTTCTCCCCAATGCACACAGCTGGGTGCTGCTCTTCTCCTCTGGGGATGTTCTTGAGCTGTATTAAGGATTTCAGTCCCAGAAATACGAATGGACATTGCAAAACCATACTGAGGTCCTGTGGTTTCACTGGTTTAAGCAAGACTTTTACATCGGAAGGAACTACCTTAATTTCCTAGGCTTCTCCTCATTAACATGTGTAAAATTTAACTTCGTGAACAGCTACCAAAGTCTTGAGTTTCAGAAAAGGATTTATTCATGAGCACATATGGCCTGCTATATAAATTCATAGTTCATAATTCATAAGAGGTGTGATCTTCTCTGTATAAAGAAATAATTTTCATCTGTTTTCCAGCTTTTTGAATTGATTATTTATAAGATCTGGTGGTGCATTCTTGGGGAATCTAGGAATAGCTCTCGCTGGAACATACAGTTAACACTTTCATATGAACGCTTCTCTGGTGTGAGTGCAGGAGGGGCTTCCATGCAACATTTGGCCTTTCAGGATACATTTGCCAGTGCACTGTCATCTTAGAGGTCCTTCCTTCTCGTGCTAAATACCCCCAGTTCTACTACTCAGTGTGAGGAGTGGCTATTTCTGTTTTGTAATGTTGTATGCAGCAGATTTTGTTTCCCCTGGTGTTTTTAATTTCCAAGTGGACACTCTGGAATGGCTGGAAACCCCACTTACATGTTTTGTCTGACTTCAGAATTACAGAGAGTGCAAAAGACTCTTGTCCCATGTGTTGCACGTGGGTTGTGATCTGTAACTAAACCCCTACCTGGCTTTTGCAATGCCACAACAGGACAAGGTATCACTGGTCCTTTGCTTCAGAGAAGAGGCTCATAAAGGAAAAATACTACTATTAAAATGGCAGGCTTGAGCACTGTTACAGCCCAAACTGGTAGAAACCAACAATTGAAAGGAAAGATGATCCTTCCTGTGTGTTCTGTAGCTTGACCAAGTTGCATTATAAGGGACAGAAGTGAGGAGTCACTGCCCAGGCTGCTCAAGCACAGCCAGGGGGAAAAAATGTGCCCAATTAAAAGCGATGTGTGCTTGGAGGAGAGCAGGAACAGGTCTGCCTGAAGCGTGACTTAAATACTTGATGACTTTTTAATACAAAATAGTAAGTGATTTTTGAAGATCTTAAGAACTGATGGAGGAGCCAGAGTAAATCCAAGTCCTTTGGCATATGTGGAAGTGCTGTTGGAATTCCTTACCCCTCTACCTTCACACTTTAAAGGCATTTTTGCCCCACTGCTTCTTGATTATTTGACCAATTTTACACCACCATGGGTATGGAATCAAAGAACCATAGAATCATTTATGTTGGAAAAGACCTTCAAGATCACTGAGTCCAGCCATTAAGCCAGCACTTCCAAGGTCACCACTGCCCCATGTCCCCAGGTGCCACATCCACAGAAGAAAACAAACAGGTGTATTTTCACAGTCTATCAAATTGTGTGTATGGACTTCAGGACTGCAGCCACTGGGCTTTCAAAACATCCCTAATTCCAGGTTGATGGTACAACATATATTATATAGGACTGGTTTGGAATTTATGTAAACACTGTAAAAGCAGATAGAGTCATCTAAGAGAAGGATGGCATTTGTTTTTCAATAAAATGCAGTAAAAAGCCTGTCATTGCTCAAAGTATGGCTTGATTTTCCTCACTGGCATCTTATTTGATAAATCATATTATAGTAATTAAATGTGCAATAACTCGTCTTAGACGCAAATTATTAATATTATCACCAGCTTTAACAGGCACACCTCATATTAAAGTCTTCTTTTAAAAAAATCTTCCTTTAAGAATCAGGCAGCTGGAAGTCTAGTCATCATTATATCATAAATACCTGTCTCCAAGTTTAGTCACACTAATGAAAGTAGTCATCTGGAAGGATGTTTTATCCATGGGAGCCTGAAAATGGCACAACACTGGTATCTGGCGAAAGATAGGGAGGAGGAGGTTGTGTGTGAAATTACGAGAAAAATCAGCTGTCCTTGAAAACTGAAGAATGAAAAGAATCATTTGATTTTTTTTTCTTTGCAGAAGGAAGGTGTTATTTTTCAGAAATTATCACCTGTTTTTGTCTTCAGTGTAGTCCAGGATAAAACACATTATCTGCTCTGGCCATGGTTATTTTCCTGGAAGCAGCTCTCAGCTTCAAACTGGGAAAAGTGATGGAGGCAGTAACAAATGGAAAGCACCTCAAGAATGTATTTTCATATTTGGAGTTGGGAATGACCTTGGGTGTTGGCTGATCCCTCTATTGTTCCCGGCGTTCATGCAGTGACTAACGTTGACGCTGGAGCATTCAGAAACAAACACATTCATTAGCCAACTTGATGAGCAGGTTTGTGGGCATGGAACTCCTGCCTGACTACTGAAAAGCTTGGGGTGTTTGGCTGGAAACAGAGCCCTGAAGTGCAGGGGCTGTGCTGTGAGGTGACTGTAACTCAGCCATGCAGCTCTGCTGGGGTCACTGGTCCTGATGGCTGAGATCCCACAGCAACAGCACGCTGGAGCTGATGGTCTGTGCTCCCCAAAGGGAATGGTGCCGGCGGCTCTGAACAGGTTTTCAGCCTTCAGGAAAAACTTAATCAAACAGCTCATCGTTCTCACCTGCCTGCTGTGGGGATCTCTTCACCTTTTTCATGTATAAAGGGAAGGTTTGAACACACTCTGTTAAATTTTCATTTAATGAAAAGGAACCTCCTGCTACAAAGGCAGGAAGGTGGCGTTGGGCCAGTCCATTAGTGCTGGTGAATAGAATCGTTAATTCTTCCTCATGTCTGAGCACTGCTACAACTGCAGAGTGTTGGTGATGCATGTGAATTTCTAGACAAAATTAATGCAGAAAACACAGTTATTAGAATACCTTAGAACACATACCAAAACTAGAGCATGCTAGAGTTAAGTTTGTTTATACAACCTTAATTTAGGAATCTTGTGGGCAGAATTACAATAGCCTTCAGTGAAATAGTTCAGTGCTGCTTTTTCACCACCTCCTTGGAGTCAGTCGGGCTTGCTTGCTAATGGAACATTTACCTTGTTGGAAAAACTGGGAGATGCACAATGAGACAGGAGACTACTGGGAAGGGAAAGGACAATTTCATGGCTCAGAGAACTGAACTTTGTCCTGGGTGACTGAATTCTATCCATGTCTGTGTGACAGATCTCTGGTGTGATGCCACACAGGTCACAGGACTTTTCCCAGATGGTGACAATGTGTATGTGCTTCATTTCAAAAGGCTCTGTGTGTGAGACCTTCAGGAGTGAGGAATGACCATAATTGTAGGCAGGTCCTAACCCTGAAGCACAGCAGTGCTGGAGTTACCAGAAAAGAGGTCACAAGAACAACTTCTAAGCCAAGAGTCATCCTTGAAAATCCTTGAATCAGTTTTATTTGGTTGTCTCAGTGTTAACTGAGTGTGTCTCACCAGGTGGGGGGCCACATTAATCTTAAAAAATGTATGAAAATCATTAAAATTTGGGACAGTCCCAAGGAACGCACCCCAGAGCCTTCCAGAGGAAAACTCTGGTAAATAATCCATAGTACCCTGTCAGTCTTTGGACTGCCTCTAGAGATAGGGGAGACAGAGGGAGAGATGGCAGTGAGGGGAACAGGGAAACCTCTGCCTTTCCAGTTTTAAAAAGGCGGACATTGGTACAGAACAAGGTTTTAGGGAATGTAACAAAATTGTCATGCCAGTGTCTCTGTGCTGGTCATTCCTTTGGAACAGGGGCTGCTCCAGTGTATTTCTGCCAATACACGTCCTAAACACCCTTTAGATGTTGTGTCCTGCAGCTACAGGGAATGTTCAGCTTTGTATCTGCTTCACGTGCTTCCCCATCCTACAATTAGATCCAAGTGTCCTGATGTTTAATTCCAAGCAGGCCTTTGAAATTCACCCCAGCCCAGGAGCTGGAGGGGAGCAGTGCCAAGCCCTGGGCACACTCATCTCTACAGTCCCCAGGAGTGCTGGGTGCGATCCTGCCCTCAGCGCTCCTGCAGCGCCTGCCCACAGCCCCATGCACTGGATGTTCCACCTACTCCTCCCCACCTGCAGCTCTCTGAAAGCTCCGTCTCCGTGCACACTGAGCTGACATCAGCAGTGACTTCCAGCTGCCCTGGTGAGGTGTTAGAGCTGAGGAGACTCCCCTGGAATGGGCAACAGAGATCAGTGTTCACAGTCACAAGTCCTCTGTACACCTGCCGTTGTCCACTCTGCTGTGGGGATCTCACAGCCTGCAAAACTCCCAGGTTTTGCTTTGTTTCCCTTTTTAGAGAATAACTTGATAGAAAAATGACTCCCAAGTAATTATTGTGAAGTACTTGGAGACTGATCAAATGAACTGCAAGTCAGTGATGTTCTGTCTCTCTATTGCAGTACAAGTGGAAACACAGACTCCTTGGCAATACTAATCTTGTCAAAATCAAATCTGAAACTCCTGGTTTGTTTTTCTATTTGACATTTCTCTTTCTGGGTTTTACACAGAAACTCAGGGGAAAAATACTTGTGGACAAAGGCTGAATGAAAATTGATAAAAGGTGTTAAGCAGAGCAAGGGGAATACCTCTGTACAGACCAGCTTTCCTCCCATTATGTTTCTGAGAAGAAGACCACTGTCATGGCCTTACTTTTGTGTTGTCTCTGAAAATAAGCAATTTATTTCTGAAATACTATAAAAGAGGATACTAAGATAAAGACTTTCTTTAGCCAGTCACTGGCTTCCCCATCTAGAGTAAATTTAAACAAACTAAAATCACATCCAGTTAGTGGAGTAATTTTAAAGAGTTGTCTTAAAATACAATCCAGCTTATTTTCATTATTATATCCTAGAAAGCCACTGGTCTAACCAGGCCAACATTTTGCACTTGCATTTGGGAGTGTGACGGGATCAGGGGAGTAATTCTATATTTGAATACTGACCAGGCAGAACCCCGTGGTACATGATGTGACAGTGGTCCATGCAGGATGAAATCCAGAAAGTGCAAGGGCCCTTTTCACCCTGTTCATACCATGGAGAACGGGATGTGTGAATTCCAACAGATCTGATTTCAAGTTAACTCCATATTTATACTCGTGGTGCTCATCTGTTCCACCAAGAAAAGATCATCTGAAAAATGTGATCCCTGTTAATAGGAGCTAAAAGGCTCATTCAGCTCATCAAGTGAAGCAAGCAGAAAGCTCCTGGCAGGAGCAACAGCTGTATGTCTGACCTTTCCCCATTCCCCCTTTTCCCTCTCTGCACTCAGGACCAGGCTCAGGCATTCCTAGGAGCCATGTATTTGGAAAAAGAGAGCTATTTTTATTCACCGTGTGGTTTCTCAGCAGAGAGGTCTTTAGGAATATTTCCTTTCACGTCAATCCCTTTAAACATTTTACAGAGCAGAGTCTGTTCTGGGAAGTCAGTAAATTTGAATTCATGTTTTGAAGTTTTATCATGGCTGGGAATATAACGTGCAGAAGGCAGCCAGCAGGGCTGATGAATAAAGCAAATGCAGGCTGTGTAGTCCTGCTAAAGCTATTACCAGAGTATTTTACATTTTCCGTGCACCCAAATTAAACCCTTTACACAAGCAAAGTAATCCAAAACCATCTGGCACTAGAATTTGGGATTTCATAATGCTCTAATGCAAACCATGTGAGCAGGATGTCCAGAATGTCTGTGTCAGTGGGTTGAATGAATAGATGTGAAGAAGATAAACTTTGCAATAGTTTTGTCCGCTTTTCATGTGTCCAGTCGATGCCTACCGTGTACCACTGGGGTTGAGCAGGGACAGCCTCTGCACTGTCACCTGTCCCTGCCTGGCACTGGGCACTTCTCTGTTCCTGGACATGGAGGAAAAGTCTGGATCAGAGAGGAGGAGCCCAACTATGAAGCCAGATGTACAACTCCAGAATAAAACTCAATAGCCACAGGAGTTTTTTCCATCTTGCCACTGAGTGACAGTCAGAATTTGTTATATAATAGGTCATCAAAGACCTATTTGGCCCTCAGTATGGAAGAGATGTTTCATGCTCTGCCAGTGTTCTCCTGAAGTGCTTTCCCACCCTCCACTGCAGTTTAATAAGCAGTGGGAATAGCAGTGACAAAGGGCACTCAGGATCACTTGTATTTCAGGGTTCCTCTCTCCTCCTCTCAGGGCTCAATCTGATCATGAGTCACCAGGGGGTGATGAGGCAAACCCTGGTTCTGTGTGAGGGAGCCCAGTGTTCTCAGAAACAGGGCAGGTCACAGCCAGAGTGACTGCTGACACATTCAGCAGCAGAAACTCTGCCTTTCCTGGCTGTGCCTCTCCAAAATGCGCTACAAGAGGCTTTGCCATTCACCTTTACCTTTCCAGGCCCCTTGAGGTCCCAGCCTGTGGATTCTTTATTCTTCCCTACACATTTTCTTTGAGGACATTGCCAGGAGTCCCCTGCACTGCTCACACTGGTCTTGGGCCCTGAGGTCACCACCAGGCCTTGCTGGCCTTGTCCAGCTTCTCCTGTTCCTCCGCCGTGTCCCTGCACTGAAGAACAGCCCTGGTCCTTCCATCCTGGCCTGGGCTCTGCTGCAGGACTGATGGACCTGCCCGTGGAGCCCACTGATCCTGACCTCTGGATTCACCTCCCAGCCTGACCTTAGCTCTGGCCCTAACTCTGGAGTTGCCCAGCAATGCCTCTGCTCTCAGCAGCCCAGGTCCTGGCCCTGCTGTGTGGACTGACCTGCCAGCCCTGTCTCATCCCTGTGAGTTTGTGCGATGTTCCACAGTCGCGGTTGAACCCAGGTGCCCCCTTTGGCTCTGGTCTGGCCACCTGGGTTGGTCTGGCCACCTGGGTGGTGCTGGAGCTGGCTGTGTCACTGTGCTCAGCTTTGGCCTCCCTGCCCTGACAATGGCCACAGCCTCTGAGCCCCCAAAGGTCAGAAAATTCCAAATTTGGTGGTGACAAAGCAGAAGATGGACTTGGAAGAAATCTTCAGTAATAATGATTCCAGATCTCTGATTATTCCAGCACCCCTGCTACAAACCAGAAACACTTTATCATGCAGTGATCATTTAACCCCTGCAATGCCTGGTCAGTGCAGGGAGTTCTGCTGACTGCTTGGGCTGTGGCAGGTGACTCTGCTCTGCTCCAGACTGTGCAGCAACACTGCTCCAGCTCACCTGGGGAGCTTTGCAGTGACATTGAGAGTCACTGAAGCCACTGAAGACAATCCAGGCTACTCTTCACTCAGTGTTCACTTCTAATTTACATCAGATTTTAGCAACACTAAAATAAACTACAGCTTTCTGCTGACTTGTTAGTGTAGCTCATAATGCATCCCCTGCCACTGCTGCCCATGGTGTCCCAGGGGTGCTCTGGGTGTGGGATGTCCCTGGTTTGGCACAGGAGGTCCCAGGTGTCCCACAACTGCTGCCTCTGCCACAGGCTGGGAGCGAGGCAAGGCAGGGGAGTCCTGCTGCCTTATCAAAGCGGGGGAATGCTATGGGTTGGTCCCATCCTCTCCTTGAGAGCTGCTTCCTGTGCCACCACCTCTGTCTTCTCCCCAAATACCTTTTTATGGATGAGCTGAGGCACTAACCCAGGATGAGAGGCACAGGAGCACTTCCTCCCCACTGTGCAAGTGTTACGTGGTGCTTTTCTTCTTCCCTTCCTGTGTCCTGAACATCCCTGCCTCTGGGTAAACCTTAGTAGTTCCTGAGTCTAGAGCACCATGCTCTCATGGAAGAGGTGGATCCTAACGAGATAGGATTGATGCATCTCTAATGAGAAGGAACTGGGAGATGCCAGATTCCAGCTGCCCTTGGAAATGTGCACAATATGGAATGGGCAAATCATGGAATCCCAGACTGATTTGCGTTAGGAGGGACCTTAAAGCCCATCCAGTTCCACCCCTGCCATGGGCAGGGACACCTTCCTGGACAACCATCCCAGGTTGCTCCAAGCCCCGTCCAGCGTGGCCTTGGACACTTCCAGGGTTCCAGGGGCAGCCACAGCTTCTCTGGGCTCCCTGTGCCACGGCCTCCCCACCCTCACAGGGAAGAATTTCTTCTTAATATCCAATCTAAACCTACTCTTTATCAGTGTGAAGTAATTCGCCCTTGTGTCACTCCAGGCCCTTATAAATTGTCTCTTTCCATATTTCTTGTAGCTCCCTTCAGTTACTGGAAGGTCACAATTAGGTTGCCCCAAAGCTTCTCTTCTCCAGGCTGAACAATCCCAATTCTCTCAGCCTTTCCTTGGGAGAGGTGCTCCAGCCCTCTGACCATCTTGCTGTCCCTGGGTGTAACAGCTCTGCCCTGGCAGGGTGGAGCATGAGAGCAGAGGACTCATCTGGCAACAAGCCTTTCTAGACAACATTTTAAATTAAGAAAACCTGGTAATAGTGCCAGTAAAGTAATCACAGCAATTACATTTCTCTGGGATGGCAGGACTGAGGTCCTCATGGCAGCCTCAAGCCTCCCCTAAGGATGTTGGAAATCACCTGGTGGTTTCTCAGTTGGGCCAGGTAATCCATCAGGAAGGGCCAGAGAAAGGCAAGGATGGATGGAATGTGGATGTGCTTCCACTGCAGCCTTAGGCAGCTGGGTTTAGGTGAGAGGCACAGCTCCCTCCCTGCGGGGTTGGGTTGTGTTCCCATCCCCAGTGTCCAGAGGGGCAGGAAGGGTTGGGAAGGCCCTTGGGTGCCTCAGCCCCAGGAGCTCGGGGTCTGCTTGGCATCCACCCTCCAGCCACTCCTCTGCCGCTGGAGGATGGAAACGTGCTTCCCAGAGTCTTAAATCTGCACACGCCCTCCTCTGGAGTTCTCTCCTTGTCCCTCCCTTGAACAAGCCACCCCCAATTCCTGCTCATCCATCCTTGCCAGCTCTCCTTTCCCAGCAGCCTCCCAGGCTATACTGGCATTAGGAGTACACTGATAATAATATACTGCTAGGATGTTATACCTCCCGAAACTGGAAGGACTTGGAGCTGCTGGAGAGAGTCCAAGGGCTGGAGCCCCTCTGCTCTGGAGCCAGGCTGGGAGAGCTGGGGGATTCACCTGGAGAAGGAAAGGATCCAGGGAGAGCTCAGAGCCCCTGCCAGGGCCCAAAGGGGCTCCAGGAGAGCTGGAGAGGGACCAGGGACAAGGGATGGAGGGACAGGACACAGGGAATGGCTTCCACTGCCAGAGGGCAGTGATAGGTGGGATATTGGGAAGGAATTGTTCCCTGTGAGGGTGGGGAGGCCCTGGCCCAGGGTGCCCAGAGCAGCTGTGGCTGCCCCTGGATCCCTGGCAGTGTCCAAGGCCAGGCTGGACAGGGCTTGGAGCAGCCTGGGGCAATGGAAGGTGTCCCTGCCCATGGCAGGGGTGGCACTGGATGAGCTTTTAAGGTCCCTTCCAACCGAAACCAGTCTGGGATTTTGTGATTCTATACCAGTAGTCAGTACATTGTCACTTATATACTGATTTTACCAGCAATGTTTACTGGTCATTTGGTAGTTACTTTATTCCAAAATGATTATAAATTCCGTTTGTCAAATTAACACCTTCGAGTATTTTGCAATTTCCTCGTTATAAAGCTGTCTTTCTCTACCTTTGAACACAGAAATAACAGCCAGTTTCTTGTCCCTGTCGCCAGGGCTGGCTCGGGACAGACAAATTAACCCATTTCAGGGCTCTCACGGTCCCTTCCCGGCACTGGGAATCCCCGTGTCCGCCACGAGAGGGAGGACGTGCCATGTGCTATGCTGAGATTCCACCCAGGAGTTCCCAGCTTGCAGGAAAGCTACACTCGTTTACATTAAGATTCTATTTTAAATCAGTGTAGCCAAAATCGGTGCAAGATGTTGGCTGACATTTGTAGTCAAGTGTAAGAATAGCTTATTTTGGGTTGCCATAAACAGATCCCAAGTTGACATAAACTAAACTAAGAGTCTTTACAGAAGTGTTTATACCAATTTCACTGAGTTGGTTGAAACCTCTGTGGAAGATTAACCAGTGGGACCTTTGTGTTTGGATAAACACTGAGCCTGAAATACACTAATTTAGCTTAGAATGGGAATGAAAAACTCTGGTTTATCTTCAAAAGTAAACGGTGCTCTGTATTCAGCAGCAGCTTCACAGAAAGTGCTTCTTGAATAAGAGACTCCTCATCTGTATTTGATTGTTTCTATTTGAATATTTTGCATTAATTTTTGTTGCTGATTCCGCTTCATCCAGACAATATCTTACCACTGGGGCATTCTGTGAATGCAGCAATGTCTGAGGACAAGGGAGAAAAGACGTTCTAGCACTTGGCTGCTTAAGAACTTTGCATTTAAAGCAAAATTTGTAGCAGAAGAACGTACTCGGGATTTGTTCCAAGGATGGTGCTGAGGTGCTGCTGGTGTATTTGCTCGGATGCAGGGGGAAATCACTGTTTGGAGTGGTTCAGGTTTGAAATGTCTGGATCTGTACAATATCTCCTGCATATTTTTCCCTCCCTTGCTTCTCTCAGTTAAGATCACCTCGTTCCTCCCTTTCATACACTTCCTCCTAGGCTTTGTAATCTCCATTGCCCCAAGGAAATGCAGCTGTCATGATGGTTCACAGATCAAAATTCAGCCTTTAATGTAGCTAAGGCTTGATCCATTAACCACTTTGAAGATTATGACCAAAGCCTTAAACTGGCATCTGAAATATGAGACTTCAGCAGGAGTTAATGAGGCCCAGGAAAGCTGCACAGCAGCTCTGGTGTCCCGTACAGTGGAATTAGGGAGAGACAAAAGCAGCCAGCACTGCAGCAGGAGGGGGTAGCGGGACAAGGGAGAGCCTCAGACATCCCAAGCAAGGTTAAAAACCAGGAATTTTAGAAGTAAGGAGGGAATTTTTGGTTACAATATTGAACAGACGGAGAAGGGCGCAAAGTCTGGAGACACGAGCGATGTGGCCATGCTCAGATTCCCAAGTCAGGCAGCAGCACCCACCACGATCAGGGATTGCTGAGAGCAATGAAAATACAGGGAGAGGCTGTCCTGGAAGCAGAAGGATCCACGGTGTGATTCCCAGGATGCACAGGAGCAGCTTGACACAGGCTCTGGTGGTGTAAATAGCAATAATCCAATTTATACTCTATGGGGGGAGAGGGAACGGAGGGAAATAACTCAGACCAAGCTGGGATGTAGCAGTGCCAACCCTGTGTTCAGACCTGTGAGTTTCTTTTGAGTGCAAAAAGAACTCCAGTACTTAAAACTCCTGTTAAAAATAAGCTTATGTTGACCAGCACAGCACTTGAGAGCCAAAGGTGAACCTTTGTTCACCTCCTGTTTTCCTGAGCTGCAGGAGAAAATGAGCAAGAAGGAGCCATCCACAGCATCAGTGAAACAAGATTCATCTCACATCAGCAAAGAGAGTTGCTAAGATCAAGGATTGACCAGAAATAGTCCAATAAGTTTCCACTGAATCGACATTTTCTGATGGAAAACTCAGAATAGTCTGTGACTCTGTCCTGTCTGGTAAAGTTTCAGCATCACAAATTGTTACATTGAAAGTACCAGTTACTGTTTCTTCATTCCATAAATACCAAATGCTCACAATTGCTGCCTTTTCAAGTTTAATATCGTTCTAAATATCATCCTGCTGTGACCCATTGGAACAGACCAAATGGCAGAAAATGTAAATGGACAAAACTTGGAGATGTAGGCATTAGAATTATTCCATTCTTCCGTTCCATGAAGAGTATACTTCAGGCTCCCAGTACAAAAATAACTTACAATTTTGTTTTCAAATACTCACCTCTATTTGTGCAAGGCAAAGTCAAGTCACTGCAACTTGGTTGTGCTTTTCTATTTTACACATCACCAGCTGAATGAGCATAGTTCCGTCTGAATATTAAAGGAGACAGCCTAGAAAGGGAAAATAATTAATTGAAGTTTTGTATTTTCAACTGGGTGATATATTCATGAACAAGCAAATTTTTACCAGCTGACACAGTGAAAATGGACATGACCTTGTTCACACGAGTCCTAAATTATTTTTCAGGCTTTCCCACTGAGTTAGGCAGGATTCAAAAAACCACATGTTTGAGGTGGCAGGTCCTCACCCAACTGATAATGAGCCTTTTGAGATAGGAGAAGTACTGGGCTTGAGTTTCAAGGAATTTCTTTCCAGCTGTATGCCCTAATCTGGGCAACTCTATAGATTAACTCAGTCCTCAGTTCTAGTGAATGAACTGATCCCAGCAGAGTTCGTTCACAGCAGGCTGCCAGAGCCAGAACAGTTACATCACATCCAGGCACTCTGTAACCTTCTGGGCAGGGGACAGCTCCCACATGACTTCCAAGAAACGAAACTCCAGTTTAGAATTGGATATTAACTGCTTTCTGCTGGTACTTTTGGTTTGAGCAGGTATTTATTTGGTTCCATTGTTTGGCGCTCACTGCTGTGTCAGGTTTGACTCCCTGCGACTGGGAAGCGGAATGTGAAATGCAGCTCGATTTTGCATGGTGACTTTTGGGGTTTTTTTTACTTATTTGCACTGGCTGAGGTTCAGGTGAAAGGGGTAAATGTTTGTGTTGTTTCCCAGGCCTTGACCCACACAAAAACACATCCTTTGGGTCATGGACTTGACAGCTCAAGGAGCACAATTGTGACAATGCCTTAGAGCAGCATCTGTGTCCCTAAAACAGCACAGCCGCAGCAGTGGCTCAGTCCCACAGGCTCAAAAGCATCCCAAAATGTGGAGTCCCCCATTCCCTGTGCAGCTGTGCTCACTAATGAACTGCAGTGCCTCACATCCCCGTGAGCCCAGATGCCGGTTGTGGTTTATGGATTGCAAGCACTTGGCTGCAGGAGCTTCCACATGTTCTTTATATCCTTGGAGCTGGAATTTTTTCATCTAGAGCCATGACATGGCAGCTCCAGCACACCCTTACTACCAGGGAGCTCAGCACTGGGATTGGAATTGCTTTGCTTTTGTTTGCTTAAGCATTAACGAACATTAATAAGCCAGGCTTTGGATAAAGTAAAGAAAAGAGCCACTGAAAGGGCGACTTCAGACACTGAACCCCTTACCCCCTCCATGCCACAGTGCCACAGCCATGATCAACTTCACACACAGCCATCAGAGGAATTTGTTGCTGCTTGTCTGCAGCAGCAGAGAGCTTTTGAGATGCCCCCATGCTCCTCTACCTCTGCAGGTATTTGTTCCGTGCTGCCTGCAGATATTCTGCAGGAGAATTTCCTGCAGGGCAGCAGGGAAATGATTGTTAACTCTTGCCAGGCCAGTCTGTAATCTGGAAGCCAGCCAGAAATCTTGGTTTAATACCAGAATGTCAGTGCTTTGTTCAGGAGCTCTGACAACCCAAGCATCAAACAAGGCCCTTGGCATTCCAGATGTTCCATGGGAGAGCACTTGGAAAGTTGGCACCTGCTTTGAGCCATGAGGCGGGAGGGCAGGATTTACCCTTCCTGGTCCCCTGGTTGAGTTCAAGTCTGAAACTTTGCCATTGGGAAAAATGCTGGTCTGTGCAGGATGCTTGTTTCAAGTGAGCCAATGATTACAATGTCCAAAATGATCCAGTTTCCGTTCAGGATCCATGCAGTGCCCATCTGTTTGATTCTCAGCCTCTGTGCATCCAAGCTCTGGCCCTGCCGTTCCTGCCTGGAGGGATCTGGGGCTGGCCAAACCCCCACGAGTCTGGATGTGCAATGTGCACGTAAATATTTTCAAATTGTTACTGATGGGCATAGGAAAGGAAATATGGCATCAATGACAACATGATGCACGATCCCAGACTGACTTGTTCTGCCTTCAACAGAAATTAAAGCCTTGTTCAGACTTCCCAAGGGAGAGAAACTTTGAGTCTGTTCAGCAGGGACTGAGAGAAACATTTATAAAACTACTCTTGGGAGAAGTTTGACTGTCCTGGGTGGTACTGACACATCAACACAGCATCTTATTTCTTTTGTTGGACAAGAAAATAGGAACATTTGTATTTTAACTTCGTTATAGTTTTGCAATTAGCAGAAGGCAATGTGTTATTAGCTGTACAGCCTCATTAAAGTCATCTGTGCTCACACAGATGTGTTTCTTTGTCTCAGCAATGACAAAAAAACCCCAAAACAACTCAAGTTTATCCATATTGGATCCTTGTGATGGGAAGGTCTTTTTCAGTTACTATTTCTGATTTCTAATAATGATTATGGATATTAGAAGTGCCCATTCAGTGCTAGGCCCTTTAGCACAGACAGGCTTCAAGCCTTCAGGGGACACCAAAGAATAACACAAAGCTGTTAACCCCATTCCTTGGAAGTGCAAAGTGTCCCCAAATGTATAATTTATCTGCTCAAGACATTTGATGGTTTTATTACAGTTAACAAGCAAAGAATGAAGCTGAAGGGAGTGTTGGTATCTGCCACTGTCATTGAGCACACGTCCCACAACCTGTCCAGAGAGGCTCTTTCCATTTCCTTGGGATCCCTCACAAGGCACATCTGGTGTATCCTCATGGAAGCTCCTTCAGGAGCAGACAAAAAGTCCTTAGCCAAAAGCATTTCCACTGAAATTCCAGGGCTAAACTGGTACATCTTTGCAGGTCAGACAATTTCATTTTCTCTCACCCTGTGCAGCACTGCCCTGCCCTTGGTGGCTGTTTATAACCTTTAGGAGTGAGGGGGCAGCAGGAGATTTGGGGATTGGAGACCACAACTTCAGGGAGTCTGTTGTTTCAGGGCATCTGTTGTTTCAGGGAGTCTGTAACTGATTTTTCAGGCTCTCTGTGCACTCAGAGAGGAGAATGGGAAGGGCAGAAATCCCACTGGAGCAGCAAACCAATAAAAAATGGACTCAGACCAAGATACCAAGTTCACAAGGCGAGCACTGAGCGACACAAGAGGTATAGATCTCCTACCTTTAGGCATCTGAAGACCTAAGAATTACTAGGGCAGTATTAGAACAAATTTCATATCATTCATGCTCATCTCTGAAGGCTGAAAATGTCCCCTGGTTTCCTTTCAGTGCTGGAAGGAAATCCAGAACTAAATTAATCTGACTGGTGCTGTGGGATGAAACAGTGGTTGAGCCACATTGAATTTTTTGCATTCACATCACTGAATCTTCTGTGGATTTAGTGATGATCTGCGTATTCCTACCCCAAACTGCACCCTCAAACTTTCCAGCAGCTCCCTCTGGATAGGAGCTCCTGTCTCCTGGGGAAGAGCTCAAAGGCATTAACACAATGCGGGGGCTGGAAGCTTCCCCAGTTTCACATCTTGGCTGCCCATGGACTCATCAGGACCCTTCTGCCCCTGGTAAGGGGAGCAAAGGGGCTCAAAACATGGTAAGAACTTACAACTGTCAGAATACCTAACTCTTGATTTGGGGAAGAGCTGCGCAGAAGGAATAGCTCCAACAAAGACATTATTTTATACTTTATCTGTTGGATGAAGCTTTGTACACAACCTCAGCCAACTTGGGCAGAAGCGTCTGGAAATGCAGTGTTGGTAGTCAGTTTAAACCCTTGTTTCTAGCTTTAATAAATACATTCCTCTGGGGTCAGAACTCTCCATCCTTAGCTCTGGATCAAAGGCCAACTCTCCTGTTTGAAAGACCAAGTGAAATGATTTTTCAGCTGTGAATTATTCAAAAGTGGGAGTAGAAAGGAAAGAGACTTTAATGTTGAGATAAAAAACGTTGCCCTCTGGTTACCAAAAATGTTTGGACTGAGGGGCAGCAACTCTCGGTGACTCTTGGTTCACCAGGACTGGCTGAGGTTGCTTTGGGAGACACTGGCTCAGCTTTAATGGGGTCGGTGCTAATGTGGCACAAAGCCCAGGGGGGTGGATGGCACAATTCCCCAGGGTCAGCCCTCTTGCTCTGCTCGTCTGCACAAACCAGACTCTGCACCTATAAACCAAAGAGCTCCTTTCTGAAGATGGAGCAAAAGCTCTCGCCTCTGGGTATCTCTGCAGGCATGTGAGGAAGGGGGCATGGGAGAAATAGGAATGACCCAAACCACAGGGGCTGAGCCAGCAAAAATCAGGGACTTTGTGAAGGTCACGTTGCTGTCACGCTGGCCTGGCTCTGGCTGGGAGCATTTCCCTCTGCAAGGTAAACCTCAGCCCTTGCTGGTATTTGCTTTTTGCATACACCATAAAATATACAGGATATGAAACGTGGAGCACTGAGAGATGCAGGAACACCTCTCTAGAGTGAAAGACTTTTCTGACTCAATACTGCTCTAAGGTGAAAGCTTCACTCTGGTGTGGTGGGTGCCCTCAGTACTTCACAGCGCCTCTTTCACCAAGGAATGACCCTCCATCTTCTGGACGCTTGGCTGGAGGCACAGAACTCCCCCAAAGCGCCCGAGAGGCTGGGCCTGAGTCAGCAGCTGCTTCTGGCCGTGTCAGACAGCCTGGCTGAGGAGCAGGAAAATATGCAAAGCAGATCAGCAGATCTGCAAGAGCCCGGTTCCCTTGCTATAAAACGCCGGAGGGGTAGGTGTCATTTGGAATTTAGCCGCAGTCTGGAATAGCCCAAGCGGTTTAGGCAATGGAGTGAGTCACGGTGACGGCTCTGAGCAAGCCCCGTGTGCGGGGCAGAGCCGCTCCGTGCCCAGGTGGCCGTGCCTTTCACGGAGCTGACATTCACCTCACCTCCCTGAAATGCAGTGTCAGATATCCCGAGCTCTGCTCCACAATGGATGCGGAGCGCGCACGATTCGGGCTCACGGTCGGCGTTTCCCATGGGGTGTTTCGGGCAGCGCTTGGAGGTGACTGAAGTTCCTCAGAGAGACCCGAAGTGTCCCCACTAGATCAGGAGAGAGGTTTTACAGTCGCTGTCACTGTTAGAAATAACAGGCTGGCACCAGCGTGGAGGAATCTAAATGTTCAAAATTATCAGAAGCTTTTCATATCACAAATTGGTTTTCTACTCTGTTCTTCCAGCTTAGGGAAATCTCACTTTCATTAGTATTTCTTTCTTTCCTTTCCAGGAACTTCTATTTTTTTTTGTATTACAAACAGCAAAGAATGAGTGAAAAAAGTTCAGGCCGTTGCTCATGTGAACTCAAAAACTGCAAAAAAAGTTCCTGTTCTCACCTGTTGAGAATACTACTCTTGCAGTGCTGTACAACCTTCTGAACCCACAACTGGAATCTTTGAGGAAAGTACTGAGCAGAACGAATGATCCCCCTAAAGTCACACTGGAAACTCCAGGGTCTCTGGCTTTGCGTGGAATTCTCTGGCTCTGAATCTGTGTAAGAAGCACCGTGCTGAAATGTCTGATCGTGAGGGTCTGAGGTGACTGCGTAGTTAAAATACATGACTCCAGAAAAATAAAGTTCTTATTGTTATTAAGCGGTTAAGTTCTTAGATCTGAAATTTAACTGCTATTTTAATTTTTTTCAAGTTTCAAAGTCCTGCACAAAGCAAACCTCCTTGGCTTTTGGAGCCCTCTGTAGGGATGGGAGCAAGCCCCACCAGGAGCCAGGCTCCAGCAGCAGAGAAACTCGAGCGCTTGCTCCCAGGTGATAACAGAGGAGATGGAGCCCAGGCCCTCCTCCCACCCTGCCACATAAAACAAGAGCTGAACATCGAGCATCCAGTTTCAGCCACAAAGCACCGGGTCCTTATCAGCACCAAGGAGTGGCTTTGTTCCTATCCTGGCTCTTGACCTGCATCAGGAAGGCAAATATGCTGGAGAGTTGCCTTTCCTGGGTCTGAGGCATGAATGAACAGCTGGGCAAGTCTGAAGTCCTTGCTTCAGCCATGGCAGCAGAACTCCTGGCCTGATCTGAGCACTGCACAGCACTGTCTCCACTGAAACTGCTGCTTGCTTAGCAGGATCCATAATGGCAATATTTTACATCTCCCATACGTGCAGAGCAAGAGCAGATTTTTCAAAATCCCAATTATCTATGTCTTTCCTGCTGCCCTGTGCACTTGGGATGCTGTGTAAGTGTAACCTCCCATACTCTATTATTTGATAATTTATTAATGGCATCACATCTGTGGGCAATTCATGCTAGGGAGACTAAAACCCGGATTTCTTTCCCACAAATCCTCCTTGTAACGCAGGTATAGCTATTGACTGGGAGTACTCTGGGATCCTCTCCTGGTTTTGCCCCTGCTGAGCTGCTGAATTGCTCTCAGGGCAGTTTATGAAGCCCAACAGTTTAATGCATCCTGCTGCACTCCTGAACTCCTGACAGCCCAGCTCACCCCCAGTTATCAGAATTATTCTGGTCGTCAGTTTGATGAGGTAAGAAAAAAAAGGAGAGTGCTTCTTCTCCAAAATGATATTACTTTTGCATTGTTTTCAGACTCAGCCCTGTCCCAGATGTACCAAAAAATCCAGTTTTCTATTTAACAATATGGGGTAATAGCTCTCTTGTAAAAAATAGAGAGGCTGCTGATACTTCTCAGTGATGTAATGGTCATATGGGAGTTCACTCCCCTGCTCAGATTTGGTTCCTGGTTTCCAGTGTCTCCTCTATAAAGCAATTTATGTTACATGGAGACTCCAAGGGCGTGGGAGCCTGTGTGAGAAAGGCAAACAAAATGTTAACTATTGCATCAGCCTCGAATATCCAAGTGACCAGGTACAGCACTTGCTGTAAGAAATCCAGGATTTGGTTGAAGTTATTTTAATTTTGTTGAGTATTAACCTATAAGAATGAGGGCATAAGGCATATTTTAGTTAAGAGGGTTTGCAGTTAAGTCTATCAGAAGATAAGAGATGTAAAAAGAGACCAGATAGGGTAGCGTATTTTGATTCTGAAAAATAAATATTTCTTTAAGCACTGCAATAAACCATCTAAAATTAATTTATTTGGCATATTTCCTCATTTTAGTAGTGACATCCTTCACTGCAGCCAGGATTCTGATTTGCTGCAGACATCCAGGCATCTGCCTGGGTGCCCTGCCCCACTCTGGTACCTGCACTTCTGAAAGCACTTGCCTTCTTCTGAACTGCATAAACAGCCAGAAATCAGACCCCAAAAGAGAAAGAAACCAAGTAAAAACACTGGAACAACACTCAAGAAGCAAGTCCAAATCTATAACAGAGTGGCGTTGGTAGGAACCTGAGCTCCTTGAAAATATTCTTTGTACATATAATGCTTTTTCATCAGTGAAACAATTCAGATAATTTCCCTGCACGCAAAAAAATGAGGTCAGAGGTAGTACAAAGTGCATGTTATTAATGAATGTTCAGTTTATGGACATGTCCAGATCATGATACATAAAAAATGAGGGGTACACTTCTTTCTCTGTATAAGGAAACACTTAGGAAAATAGATATTGAAGTGTTTTGGCTGATGGCATCAATGACAGGCACACTGTCAGCTGTGATCTGGAACTGCATGTTAAAAATGTGTCAATGAAAACCATGTCTTGAGCAAAACAGCTCCGAGAGCTGGATCTGGTCAACATTTGACAGATGAGCAATTTTTCTCTCCCAGTGAAACAAGAGAGAGGCGATCACAGCCTCCACAGTCTAAAGTAAAATCCTCATATTGAAGGAATTAATGTAAAATGGTTTGGCTCTGCTTATCCTGGCACACTCTGTACTCAACAAAAAAGAGAGACAAGAACTTCCATAAAGTAACTTAAATAAAAAATGTGAGTCCACTTCTTTCCTGAGAGTCCCCAAATGCAGATACTGCAAATCAGACTGTGTGGATACTCTCATGCCCTCTGAAAAACATTAATTGAAATTTCTCTCTCTGAAGCTGCAGGACTGAATAAAAACTTTTGGATTTGAACTTGAATTATCTACACCTTCCACAATTATCTCAATGCCATTGGGTTTAAACCCTGCCTTCTGCCCAGCAGAGATGCACAAATTAATGGTTTTTACCATGTCCAAAAAAAGAAATAATAAATCAACAGAGCAAAGAGCAATGTGCCTGCAAGGACATGTCAGGCGGGAAACAATCTCTTTTTAGAGGTTAGTTCTAAAGAAGCCGTTTATTGGTGGCAGCTCCATAGATTAGGGTTTGGATAAAGTACCCTTGCACTGGAGAACAGAGCAGAATTTCTGTTTACCCTGATGTACAGGGCTCACTGTCTGCTTTACAAATATTTACATGGCAGGAGCTTAAGGCTTCTTGTGTGTCCTGCTCTCAGGGACTCCCTCGTCCATATTTCTTGCCGAGAGAAATGCAAGAAGCGGATGAATTACGACCAGAAGTGGTAACTCAGCCCTCGGTGTTCCATCATCTCAGCAGCACCCCCGTTTCTCCCTGTAACTGCCTTAGGCTGCCCTGTGGCCATCCTGGAACATCTGGCTGCGTTCCCTGCCCAGCACAAACCCTTCCGCACCATCCATCGCTGAGAGAGCACTGCCACGCACATGCAGAGCTCTGGGTAAACACAGAGCACACTTACAATCACTTTCAGCAAGGAAATGTATTAAATAGGTTGCAACATACCCTCCCAAATCATAGTTTGGGTCTCAGCATTAAAGGGGATTGTATTGTGACCATCCGTGCTTTCTTGTGGAGTATTCTTCCCAATCAGGGCAGAGCCCAGCATGGTGTTCTCACATTTTCTGTTCTCAAATCTGCTTTGGAGCCAGTCCAGAGGGAGCCAAGTTGATCAGAGGGACGGAGCAGCTCTGCTGTGAGGAAAGGCTGAGGGAGTTGGGATTGTTCAGCCTGGACAAAAGAAGGCTTTGGGGTGACTGAATTTTAGCCTCCTAGTGCCAGACGGGAGGATGGGGCAAGAACATTTACCAGCGCCTGGAGGGACGGGACAAGGGGGATGGGTTTGAATTGAAAAAGAGTAGGTTTAGGTTAGATATTAGGAAAAAACTATTGAATGTGAGGGTGGGGAGGCCCTGGCACAGGGTGCCCAGAGAAGTTGTCCCTGCCTCTGGATCCCTGGAAGTGTCCAAGGCCAGGCTGGACGGGGCTTTAAGGTGGAAGGTGTCCCTGCCCACGGCAGGGGTGGCACTGGATGGGCTTTAAGGTCCCTTCGAACCCAAACCATTCCATGTTCTGTGATTTTGTGCTTCCCAATGCCAACCACAGCTCAGGCTGTGCTCGCCTCAGGGAGCTCCATGCTGGTGGACAGTCCAGAGCTGCTCCCAATTGCCCAGAGAGAGGGACCAGCCCGCTCCCACATCCGCTGGACCTTCTGCCTTGAGCACCTTCTCCAAGCCCTGTGGACCAAGCCGGGAGACTTCTGAGACTGTTGTAATATTCCTGAGCTCCCTGCCCACTGCTGTGTCAGCTCACACTCCCTGGCAGAATACAGAATGTTTGAAACCAGAAAAATTAAATAGCAGATCAGAAATTATCTTAGCAAATCACCAGTTCTGTTCTACCACTTAAAATAAAAAGAGCAAAGCAATGGGATATGGGCAAATTGCCAATTTTTGACTCATCATTGAGCCTGGATCTGAAGAACTTTCAAGTAGGTGTCTCAGGCTGCCAGCCAGCAGCAGGAAGAGAAAGCGAAGGCTTTGGGTCATTTAAGGAAAAATCTGGATGAGAAGAACAATTCTATGGAAAATTTGCATCAACATGAAAGACTAGCACATTTTTCACTTCACTTGTGCTAGATGTGATGAGACACTGCAGCATCACAGCTGCAAGAGCAGCTCCTAAACTCTGATATTCAGCAGTGGGGGTAGATAACATCACTTCTCTCTTGTGGTTCCTTTTAGGATTTTGCGCTAATTGCACCAATGAAAATGAAGGGTTTGTCAGGAACGAGGGGGACCCAGGAGAAGCAAGAGGAAATGTGATCCAAAGAGTACCGGGAAAGTGAGAGGATGAGGATGCAGGAGGTTACACGTCTCTTCCTGGTTAGTGCCACAGCAGCCCAGTGAAGGGAGAACATTCCCTGCCGCTCTGTGGGGTGGCATCAGGACAGCGGCAGAACTACTCCCAGTTAGGTGCGCAAATATGAAACACTCAGTGCTGTCTTTGCAAACATGCTCATGTCACGCTATTTGCCTAAAGCAGTTTTAAATACGCCAGGATTAAAAAAAACCCCACAACCTTCTTTGTGCAGTGGAAAAAACTGACAGGAAACAGTTGCTCTGTTCAGGTCTCTGCGTTCAACTTGTTTTACTCTGCATTTGTTACTTATGAAAGGACAGAGAAGCTGCCTTGTAAAAAATTCCTTTTCAGGCATTTTCAGTGTTGCACACACTCTGAATATCCCGACTCCTGGCAGCCCAGCATTCCTGCCTCTCCAAAGGGAGCTTGATGGTGCCCCTGTTCCATGGCGAGCCCAGTGCTTTCTGTTTTCCTTGATTTACACTCTTTCCAGGCAACAAACACGGAGCTCTGCCAAAACACAGATCAACAGCAAAGTGCAGTGCGAGGGCAGGAGTGCAGCATTCCCAGCTTTTTGAACTTTCTTCCCTGGAGGCTGCAGCAGGAGCAGTGCTGCAGTGAGCTGCACATGGGATGGGCTGAGCACTCCACTCTGATCCAGGCTCTGCTGCTGACTCACCGTGTCACCTTTGGGAAATAAACTGCCTCCATACGCTTGGTTTGTAATTCCTTGGAGAGGTCACACTCTGTTGTAGACACGTTGCCACAGTTACAGATCCCAGAATAGTCAGGATGAACAATTTCTCAATCAGATAAATTGGCAATCCTTCCCTTTGTTCTCTGCCATGGGGCCAGAGCAAAAAACTGGAAAGTAAGTTCAGGCAAGGCGATTCAGCCAGATTTATTCCAGTTGTACAATGTGGAAGGGAAAGGTGAAAACCTCACAGCTGCTCACCAAAGGCTGGGTGGGAGATGTGGCCCTTACTGATCTGAAACAGAGCTGGGAGCTGCAGATCTGTGGGTATCAAACGAGCCATCATGACTTGGAAAATGTGACCTGGGAGATGGCTGCCAGCGGTGCCCTGCTGCCAAGCAGCCTATTCTTATTTATCCACTGAAGTCAACCTTGCTGACAGCAGCCCTTTTTAAAGGCAGCCTGCTTTGTGCATGCCTGGCCTGTTACTAGGTTACTGCAGTGAAATATCTCGGGGTTTTTTGTAAACTCTTGCTTTTGGAAGTCTGCTCACACCGATCTGTTGTGGGACAGACCGATTTGCATCTTTGATTTCTATTTGCTCACCCCTACCTTTCCCAGCTCTTCTTTCCTTTTTGATGAGCTCCCCGTGCCTCCTTTCCCAAGGCAGGAGATAAACGCAGGATTCAGACTGGCTGGTTTTGCCCCGTGCCAAGGTTTGTGCTCTCGGCAGCGTGCTGATCGTGGCTGCAATTCCTGGCTCGCAGGGACTCGGGATCCAGTTACATTTGCTGGCGTCAAGCAGGCTCTGCAGACCACTGTGAAATACTGCAGCTAAAAATAAAAGAATCGAAAAGTACAAACCCAAAAGAGAGCGGGATTTCAAAATTCCGGGAAAACTGTAGGACAGGCTGGAAGAGGCGCACGAGCAGCCCCGGGGGAAAACACCAACATTTGGGGCCATGAAAATGAAGCCTCTGGGTTTGCCTTTTTTAGCTCTGTCACCCATGTGACACTGCAGGGCTCAGCCTGTGGCTCCAGGTATTTGTGCTCACACAAAGAATGCATTGGAGCCCTTTGGAGAGCAGAGCCATTCCCGGTGTCTCAGCTCTCCCTGCGAACTCTTAACCCCAGGTGCACCTGGGGCAGCAGTCCCAGCCGGGTCCCTTTGGATTTTCCTTGGATCCAAACTCCCTCGGACGGTGCCCGTGGGCTGGCTGGGTGTGGGAACACGGGTCAGGCTCTGGTGAGTCTCAGGGGCGCCGGGTGGGGGCAATGGGGTTTTCACAGTTTTTAATTGTATAGAAGATTAATGGATCTGTGAATCCAGGCTAAAGGGTCAGGATTAAATACTTGCCGAACCTGCTTCTAAAGGTTAAATAGTCTGCAATCAGATGGAAAAGCCCCAGTGCTATTTCTAGAGGGAGGTTTATGAATTTTGTGTAAAGAATTGGGTGGAAATGTCCAATTTTCTGAGGAAAAATCATAATCTAATAATCTTTGAAATTGTCATTTTCTATTTAAATATTGAAACAGCACAGGGATTAATGTTTACCAGGAAGAAAACTGCATTTTGAAGTGCACCACTTCCCTTTCCTGAGCAGCACCGTTCCATTTCAGGGTTTCAGACTGCCTGCCTCTGACTCGTGTGTAAAAATCCTTTCTAGATTTAATCGAAGCCTACTTGCAGGAGGTTTCATTTCTGCCTCCTTTTTGACTCTGTGAAACGAAACCCGCAAGGAGTGTGAAAGTGAGGTTTCAAAGTAGCCGTGTGTTTGCATAACAATGCACTTACCACATCCACACAGTCCTGGGGCTCCACGGCCACCCCGAATCGCTGCCGTGGTGTGTCTGCACTGGGAGCTCCTTGTGAGGCTCCATGTAGGTCAGAAGTTTCCAAGTGATGGCTGAGATTAATGTGAACTAAAGCCTGCTTTTTCCAAGTGTGCCACCGTTTAATCCTGGCTCTCGTTAGCGTTCGGGAGCGCTGAGGTTCTGCTGCTCCACACGGACGGCTCAGCCCCGGAGCAGCCCCTGCTGAGGATTGCAGAGTCTCCTCTGCAGCAAAGGCTCTTGCAGGGGGCGAAGCAATGGGGCCCAGCACCTTGGCCTGGGATGCAATTTTGAGATTTGCTTTGGTGCTTCATGGTAAGAACAGTAGTTCCCACTGTACTCTTCAAAGGAACCTGGAGGTGACCTCCTACCAGCATTAGGTGGGTGTTTAAAATGCACAGATGTTTTTCATAGAATCACAGAATATTCTGAGCTGGAAAGGACCCACAGGGATCACTCAGTCCAACCCCTGGCCCTGCACAGACACCCCAACAATCCCACCCTGTGCATCCCTGGCAGCGCTGTCCAAACGCTCCTGGAGCTCTGGCAGCCTCAGGGCCGTGCCCATTCCCTGGGGACCCTGGGCAGTGCCCAGCACCCTCTGAGGGAAGAACCTTTCCCTGATCTCCAACCTGACCCTCCCTGGCACAGCTCCAGCCACTCCCTGGCTCCTGTCCCTGTCACAGAGGGATCAGCGCCTGCGCTTCTGCTGCTCCTCGTGGGGAGGTTGTTGGGGTTCCTCCCTGATACTTAAACCTCTGCTCTCCCAGCTGTGTGACCCTCAAAGTATTTCACATGCAGCATTTTATACTATTTAGTAATATAGCTGAAATGAAATGTTAAAATAGCATAGAACAACTTAAAAGACACAATCTAAATATTTTAAAAGCTGTCTTGCTAATTTACATTTCTTCATTTCCCCTCATTAATTTTGTAGAGGAAATTTGAACATATGTATTTTAATTTATAGCAGAGGAAAAACTAAAGGAAGCATCAAGCAGGCATGTGAAAGCTGTCTCACTGTGTCTCAGGCTGTGTGTGTTCTGAACAAAAACCAACTGAAAATAAATATGCAAAATGCCTGTTATTTATGGATATGAGCTTGGCAGATTCCTTTGTAGTTTTGCAGCACATCAGATTTGCAATTTAATACTTGATTAAGGACACCTTCCAGTGAGAGATTCTGAGAGTACAGAGAACGGTCACCCATATCCTCTGCTGGCAAACAAAAATCCCAGGCTTTCTGATGGCCATCCACAGGTGGACAATATCTGGCAGCAGGTCGGGAGTTGCAAGAAAAGCAATAATATCCTCTTTTATCACAGTCTGTGTTAGCCAGGACATTCAGCACACAGGAAAGGCTGGAGTTTCTGACTCTTAAATCCTTCAGCTGCCTCAGAATAGGAACTTTTCTCAACTCCGTCAGCCTTGGTATGTCCAGGTTCTCTCCTTCCGGTGAAATCCTTCCTGCCGCTGCTCAGTAAAAATCAGTTGTAGCTTGTGTTGTATGAAACCCTACCCTACCTCTTCTTACACCTGAAACAAGGGTCAAGACAAAAGGTGGGAGCCATGAAACACCAAATGCCTCTTTCCCAAAATGGGGAACTGGGACAGAGGCTCAGTGAGGTGCTCAAGGACAGAGCTCCCACCGACGGTGAGGGAATCTCAGCAACTTCACTGAAGCTCCTGGGAAGCTGTGAGAGAAGCAGGCTTTTGCCCCAGAAAGATCCAGTGTAGGGCAGTATGATGTCACAATAATCTGATGTTTAGCAGCAGCAGAAAGGCAAAGTTCTGAAGGAATGTCAAGATCAGCAAAAATGAAATGTAGGAACATGAAAGATGCTTGGCACAGCCCCAGAGCTGTTTCAATGAGGAAACCAAGTGGTAGGAATTTAACTTATCTACTTTCTTCATCTTATCTTCTTTCTGATATACCTTCCAAGGAAAGATTAAAGGAGTTTAAAGTCCCATGCAGAGCCTGGGCTCTTGCTCTGCCTTTCTCAGGTGTCTCTGACAGCACAAACAGTGGTGATGGGGTGGGATTTGGGCAACAGGCAGGAGTTCCTTCAGCGGCTTGATGCAGATGTGTCAAATTTCAGGGCTCCAACACTTCAGCTCCCTCTCACCATGAGTCAGGATGGTGGGTGCAGCCTTGGCCCCTCACAGCCCATGCTGGTGAATATTTTGGTTTGCTAGGGCTGCACATGAGCAAGGGATTCAGGATGGAAATAAATCCAGTGGATGGCCAGCCAGGGGAAATGTATCAGTCTGCAAGATGTCAGCAGACACGTCCTCCACCAAAGCAATTAACTCACTGAATTTGAAGCACTTGCTTGAAAGGCTAGGCACACTGCAGTTTCAAAGAAACAGCTGGAAAATATTTAACAGAGTAGAATTTACTATTTTTTCCTTCTTAATTGCTATTTTATCCATATTGATGGACAAACAGAATCACCTTAGGGCAGAGACCCAGCAAGAAAATTTACAGCTTGCATTTACATTTAAGAAAATTTACAACATGAAAATTTCTGCCGGGCACTAATAAGCAAGAGAAATCAGGATTTTATGTCTAAAAGTCGAGTGAGCATGGCTCTCTCTCCCACTTGGATGTACAGTGTAAAATGTGTGTCCTGTTCTCAGGCAGCTTTCAAACCTTCCTCGCTGTCTTTGTATGCTTCATGCAGCTCCATTTGTTATTCAGGACTTTGCCCCTGGGTTGAAGCTCTGTTTCACAGAAATCATCTCAGTTTTTGTTACAAGAGTTGCCTGATACAATCCAGGTGTCTCCACACTCATTTTCTAACAGCTTCAGTGTGTGCCCAGGCTGCAGTCAGAGCTACCAACATCCTCTGGTTATTGGATAGAAAAAACCCCACCACTGACTGAAAATCTGCCATGTTCACTGACCTCCAGATTAGCTCTGTATTGATATATTTTAGGCTCACCTCACACTCCAGCAGAATTAGAATTAGCACTCCAAAACCTGGGCCACAACTCACTTTTCCAGCTTCCTGAAGTCATTAATTAAGGGAGCAGCAGAGTTAATTTTGCGTGGGATTCTTTATTTTCTGCTGTATTTCACGGAATGATTGCTGGAGCAAGTTGGATATGTTGCATCTTGAGCATTATTGAGGCTGGAAAGCAGCCAGAGCAGCCAAGGAGCAAAACTTCCAGGCAGTTTTCCATATCTGCAGTAAAACTGAAGTCTACAGCAAAGTTATCTAAGGAATTCAGGCTGAGAACAACAAATGGAAAGGGAATGACACAGATATAAGGGGGAAAAAAAAAAAAAAGTGAGGCGTTTTATGATTTTGGGCAGTTTCCTGCAGTTACATCACTGCATTGCTATTATTCCTCAGCAAAATCAGAGTCCACAGATTGGCCTTGAGCAGCTCCACTCCCATTCTCATTCCCTGGGTAAATCCAAGTGAGCTGAGAGAGGTGGATCAGAAGTGATTCCCCACCCTTGCCCATTCATACCAGAGTGAAGTAGCCAGGGAGCAGAATGTTGTGGATATTCCCCAGTATTTTAATTACTTTGTGCCTCATCTTTGGTACAGTCCGTTGAGTATTCCACGTTTTTTTTTTAAGAACAGGGAGACTGAGCTTACCGTGTTTTGAATGCCAGAGTACATTTCCAGGAGAAAAAAAACCCCATTGCTCCACAAACAGCAAGACCAAAGCAGCTTCACACAGATTTATGTGGTCTCATCCCTAAAGCACCTCTGCTCCCCACTGTGATAAATAAGGATATCTCAACTGTGGTCCTCATTTCAGCGTCACCCCCAGGGGCAAACCCCCCACGTGCTGGGGCTAATTGAGCCCCAGGTACAGGGGCACTGGGCAGCCTGCTGCAGTAAACAGGATACTTGGGGCCTGGGTTCTTTCTTGCCTTCAGCTCAGGAATGAATATGGTTCCTTTTTCCGTCTCCAGTTGCTGACTTCCAAGAAACTTTAGAAAATTAATTATTTTTGAGGCCTTGGCTCATGTGTCAAATATGTATGAAATTTGGAGCGAGAGATAGACTGAGCCATTACATAAGCTTCCTCTCCTTAGGAAAGCAACCTAATCAAGCTTGTTCCACGAAACCTCCACACCCAAATGACTGGAAATGGAGGTTTTTTACAAACACAGACCTGTGCCAAACAACAGCCACCAGAACCAGTGGACACTCTGCCCAGTGTCCTTTTTCTTGGCAGAGATACGTGCTTGTGTTGGACAATGGAGCACACATTGTCCTCTGTTTTGAAGGAGGAGTTTACAAGTTAAATGTAATGTCAAATTCTATTCCCAATCGAAATCCTTAATAAACTACCATTAATCAGGCTGGAGGAGAAAGAATAACAAAATGGAAGTGTATTAAGCTTTTCCTCCAAACATTATGTTGCTGTATTTTCCCTCTAAGCTGCAAAGCTGTATTTCACTTCACTGACAGGTATCCCGAACACCCTCAAAATCTGAAGCAAAAAGGTTGGGATGCGAATTTTGGGCATTGTATGTTGGATTACAGCAGCTGGCTCCCTGCAGTGGTGAAGGTAGCGCTCCCTCAGCTCCTGCTGGGTCTGGGCACTGTTGTAGTTGATGTGGTCGTGGCCTCCTTCATTTCTGAAGCCCAAATGTGACATTTCTCCTGTTATTTTGCACGTTCCTCTGGTTTGGATTGTGCCACGAGCTGAGGTGCACCGTGCTCCTTCCTCTGGCTGGGGGACCAGGAGAATCTCGGTGTGCTTTTCCTCCTAAGCACAGAGATACCACATCACTCCTCCTGGGAGAGCCCAGCGGGGTGGTGGTGCCAGAGGAACCCACAAACAGGAGCAGGGCTGCTTGCAAAGCTCCAGGATGGAGCAGCACTCACTCCAAAATGAGCTGTGATCCCTCTGCCACTGCACTGCTCCTTGCACAAAACCCTGCTGGACTTGCACGGTTCTCCCCCTGAAGATGTGCTGGGCTTATTTCATTTTGAATCACAGCGCTCTGGGAGTGTAATGGAATACTTGTTCATTTTGATACTCAGAATGATACTAATCTTACAATCAATTCAAGACAAGCAGATTCAGTTTGACACTCAGGTTTAGGACTTGCTAATTTTGATCCCACAAGGTGTCCAGAAGTCCCTGCTTAAAGAACCTCACGTCTGAGGATCCTCAGCTTGTCCCCTCCTTTGAATACTTCCAACCAGGAATCACTCTTTCCTTGCCTCAAGTACTTTGTTACCCTGGAGTGTATCAGGTAGCAGGAAGTGTCAGGGGGTTAAGACAGAAATGTTCTTACTCTGGAGGCTGCAGAGAAAGACTCCAGAATTCTGTCACAAGGTTTTATTCTATCTTGTACCCTTATTCACTTGCAGTGCAAGAAAAAAGTACAAGTAGTTCCATAAAGAATGTGAGCTTTTATACAGAACACATCCCTCTGGTGCCCAAACGCTCTGGTATGTGAAATGATTGTTTGCTTAAGAAAAGGAAAACAAAAAATGCAAAGTTTTGGCAAGCCCTTGTTTTGCATGCCCCAAACCCTAGGTAGGCACCTGCACAAATATTGTTTGCATACAAATAAAACTGTGTACACAGAGGTGGAGGGAAAAAAAAAATCTAAAAGCTGAACCAGTCTATAGGAGCCAAGCCCCAGCTCTCCAACTCTTACTGTGTTTAATTATTGAACTAATTATTGAAGTAACTGTAATGAAGGAAAAAAGAGAATAACCATTTCTGCTGAATGTTGACAGGTTCACACACTCTGACACTGGGACTGTGCTGGCATTTTGAGCTTGTTGGCTGAATTAGAGGCAGAGGTATTTTTAGCTGCACCTGTAGGTTGTTTTTGCTTTTGTGAAATGTCTCCACACCCTCTCCAACCTCCCCACCCACTGTCTGCGCAGCTGATGAAAGCACCACACACACAGAGCCAGCACATGGAGCCCCGTGCCAGGCAGGGTCTGCAACAGGGGATTCTCCAGGACCTCCAACTGGTTTTTTTTTTTGCTTTTACCAAACCAGGGAACCTACAGGTGGATGGTTCAGGGCTTCAGCTGTTCCTAAGTGGAGATGCCAGACACATTCCCTGGAGCTGGAAGCTGTTCCAGGCCCAGCAGGTGATGTTGGACTGTTCCTGGCCACAGCTGCTTCCCACTGTTCCCGAGGGCGTGTTGTTTCCAACCCCACTGTGAGCTGAAATGGAATAAAATTGCTTGAACTAAAAACATGAATTTCTGGGTACCAGGACAACATTTTCTTCAGCTGAACTAAAATTGTCTTCCCAACTGCTGGCTTGTTTTTTTGCACTTTCACTTCTTATCACATACATGGGAATAATTTCACTGGTTTGTCTTGAATTTATAATCTGTTTGCCCACCAACTGATTGATTATAATCTGAATTGTCCGCATCTAAAACAGCTGGCTAAAACTTGAGTATCCTCCCAGAGCTTTCATCTAGAAAATTATTTCACCTTTTCTGTTAGGAAATCTGTAGTGGATTTGAAATGAACTTTGTAGTTATGAGAATTAAAAGACATGGGACAGTTTTGGGTACAGAAGCTTGAACCTTCAGGCAGAGAAAGCAGTGCTGGTGTCTGGAGCAAAGGCTATCCCAGACTTTCTGTTATAAATCCTGTCCTTCCTGTGCATTCCAAAAGCCAAACCCCAAGCGCTTGGCATTGATTATTTTCCTGGTGTCTTGTCTACTTCCCCACATGTGGAACAAGACAGAGGCCACAGTGAAAGAAGTGACAGATTCCAGGATGCCAGCAGGAAGAAGAGTGTTTCTCAAACTGAGGAGAAGAAGAGTTGCTACTTTCCTATTTCAGTTCAAGCCCTTCTTTTGGCTGCCACAGACCCATCGTCCCTCCATTCGAAGCTGCACTTAATCCTGCAGCCTCCTCCCCACTCTTCCATAGCACTGGCTTTGACCAGCTGCTTATTAACAGCAGAATCTTTTCAAACGGAGACAGACAGTGGAAGATTTCTTGTCATGCCTTTGCCTAGGTGCAAAGGGCCAAATGCGAGAATAACCCTGATTTTGCAAAGTGGGGAAGACAAAGAGTGTCAGGCTGAAGGTGCTGGATCGCTCAGCACCTGGAGCCCGTGGGGAGTAGCAGCAACAGCAAATTGCTCCTTGAGGTTCTTCTTGCCTTATTAAATCAAGTCAATACTTGCTCAATGATCAGAATCTCTCCCAGTTTCAATCTTGTGCTGGAGCTCAGAGGAGGAGGCTCTGTGAAGGCTTCACTGCTCTTCTCCTAAGAGCTAATAAACAGGATAAAAATGGAAGCAGGAGCGATCTCTCTTGCCCGGGGATGTTATTGAAACCTGGTTACATGGAAATTCATTCTTACCTGGTGATGGCAACTCCCGATCTGAAGTCACCTGTAGCAGATGAGGAATTCCCTGGGTGTACCAGATACTTCATTTACCTTTGGGCAGATAGCAGGAGAAATTACAGGTTAGTGAGAGAGTTCAAAAGGGAGAAAACACGGGGCAATTAGAGAGCCCTTTCTAAGCAGGAGATTAATACCTGCCAAGCTGCATTCTGGGATGCTGGGATCAGCTCCCAGTGCCAGCAGATGACATCCAGAAGAAGTGCAAGGCTTTGATTTTGAAATTATATACATAAATATATATACATACATATATATTTCATCTGAGGGAAGATTGTAATCACTGTTTAATCAGAGGTAATGTTTTCAAGGTGCAGAAGGAACTCTGCTCTTCGGATTATATGTTAAAGTTGGATATACCTTTATAAATCTTGGTTTGTTGTTTCAAAATGTGGATATATTTTTATTTTGTACAGTATATCATATATTGGTGAGTACAAAAATATATGCTTGCTGTCCTGAGAAGGCCATTTAATGCGTGGTAAATTGGGGCTGTGTTAGTTGTGAAAAGCATTTAAATACCATGGTTAATTCTACTCATGGACTGAAGACAGCTCTAGTTCTTTGCGTGGAAACACAAGGTGTGCAAGAGACCCTTGGGACAGTTCTGTGTCCCATTTGAAGGTGTTCAGCTCACAGAATAAATAAATAAATAATGTTTAGAAATAGGCAGACCTTGAAGCCTACGTGGCAACTCTGACTGGAGCAGCCAGAACAGGAATTTCCCCAGTCCCTGCACTTTATTTCCAAAGCAGTGGATGTGCAGCCTCACTGTCTATTTCAGCTCTTCCTCTGCCCCAGATTAACTCCTTCCCTCAAAGTTTCCACCCGTGTACTGTGAGGGGTAGGTGATGCTGTGGGAGTGGATGCGCACGTGGAAGAGGGGATTCTTGCAGTAATTTTATTCCTGAGAAAGTACTGCTAGATTGCATTACAGAAATCGACGTTCCTGTGTCCTGAGATTAAAGATTTGATCATCATTACCTTCTCCTAACGTATTTAAAGGAACCTGTATCTGAAAGACGACCAAAAATGCTCAAATTAATGATACGTTACCTTATCATCGAATTATTATTTTTAGATTTACACAAGATTCACTTCTCTAAGAGGAGTTCAGGTCACTCCGGAACCAGATCAGTGCAGTTTTGTGTCTGTGAGTGAATCAAGGGAAATCGCTCTCTATTCTACCCATAAAACCCTTTCCCTGAGGACACTCTAATCCTCAGGGCCCTGGGATCACACTGGAGCAGTTCAAAGTGTCCCACTGCTGTTATTCCCACATGGCTGCTCCTTCCTCCTGTGCATCAGAAGCTGCAGCCAAGGGATGCAGGAGTGCAGCCGAACCAGCATCTGCTGGGGAAGGTGGCTGCAATCTGAAGGAAATGTTTCCTCTGGCTACCAGAGCCAGGGCTGATAACAGCTCCCTCTGTGCAGAAAGGCAGCCCTCAGTTTCAAAATCGAGTTTAGAGGATCCTGCCTTGCTCATCAATGCCATGCCCACCTGCCAGAATGAAGCTGTAAGAACCAGCTCGGTGTGGAGCTCTGAAAAACAACCCCAAATGTGACTGAATTCCCCCCAAGCCTCCCGCCTCAGTCTCCCTGCCAGCTTCCTGGGGTTCGTTGCTCTCCCATCTTGCCAGCCAGTGCCTCCCACTGTTTTCCAGCACCTATCAGAACCTGGTTTGTCTCACAGGCTTTGCATCTGGATTCCTTCACACATTGCCAAAATCTCGCAGTCCTTTCCTCAAAGCCTCAAAAGCCCCAAAGAATGCTTGGCTGACCTTCTCCTGGTTCCTTCTTTACCCAATTCTCCCCACAGAAACGGAGCTGAGGGGATGCAGGGACAGCCTCAGCTCTACCAGGAGAATGCAACCAATTAATATTGGTTCAGGAGCTGATGAAACCATGGATGAGCAGATGCCACTTCTATTCAAAGCTGATTTGCTTACAAGGCCTTGTGGGAAATTTATTATTTCACCAATGAATTACTTGAATTCTTGAGTCCAGGCTGATGAAGAAGTACTTGTACGTAAAGTTTTACACATTTAGGTTTTAATCAGAAACTCGTGCAATGGCGTTTATATAATTGTCCAGATTCAAATGTGGTTGTTGCACCACTTTTGTTAAGACTAAATAGATGCCATGGCACAGAATAAACACTGATATGTGATCAGGATCCCTTGGAGATGGAAGTGATTGGTGACTAAAGTGTTTATTTATGGACAAAGCTACCAGAGATGAACCATGGAGTCGGCAGGACCATCATTCTTTGACAGAGTTGAAATGAATCCTTTGTGTAGCATTCACACTAATTCTTCTTATCCCCTGTTTGCCTGGCTTCCTATTTTCCACACCTTTATATTATTAACTATTAATTTATACGAAAAATGTCCCTCAGTGCTATTGCTCTGTGCCCCTTTGATTGTGATAAACTGCTTTCTCTATCCTGCACCCCCAAATGTGCATATTCAACAAGTGGCTGAATATTCGATAGAGACACTCTGTCTTCAAAAGCCATTTTTTTTATTCTCCTGGTTTCAATTACACACTAAATACTGAGATTATAAAAAGATATGATCTCATTGCTGAAGTGTCTCCAACCACCAGTGGATTAGAATTGTTTTTTCTTATTCAATGGGCAAAATGAAGCATTTCACAGCTCTGTTGAGCACGGTTGTGGAACTCTTCATGCAATATTGGTAGCTTGTACACCCAGATTGTGCTGGATTTTGAAAAGACCAGAGGGGAAATGAAAACACACTGGCCATGTCAGCAGAGCTGTGGTGGTCCCTCTTCCCTGCTCCAGGAATAAGACACAGGATGCTCAACTCAAGAGGGAAAATTGTTGGGAAACTGGGAATTGATGATGCTTGACTTGTTCACAGTAACTTTTGTGCAAATAGTGGGAAGAGAGCATCCAAGGAGAATGGATTTCCCAAATCTTAGGGCCAGCACCTATGGCCAGAGACTGAGCTATCCAGTAGATTCCATTAGCAGTAATTCCTGAATAGTTCCTACATCATCAGCATCAAACCTCTTCATATAAAACTCACTGGAGTGGTCTGAAGCAAAAAGACTTAGAGCAGCCAGAGGAATATGTAAATATTGTATACATTAAAGCTGCTTTCTAGGTTGACATTCGTAGCAACTTAACTGTTGCTTTTGATCTCTCTGCACAAAACCTGACGGGGCCATTTTGTGACCGCATCTTCTCTTGCAACGGAGCATAAATTGGAAGTGCTCAAGTGCAAAAGGACTCTTTCTGTGTGTGGTCTGAAGCAAGCACAAAGATAATACAAAACATTCAGATTCTCTTGTGTTCCTATGATTTCAGTGCTCAGAGTCCCACAAATTATCACTTGAGGGGCCTTTAAGATTCTGCTTCAGTGGAATTTATTGGGCAATATCAAAAGCAAGGGAGCAAGTTAAGAATGAAATGCAGCTTCCAATCTAGGGGTGGTGTTCAATGCTGGATTGTCCACATAAATTGCAATTGCTTTCTAGCAGGAAGCAAAAGATGTTGAATCTCTTTCAGAAGTAGAAATTAGTCATTCACAGATCAAAATCTATTCATATGCAAAGACTGCTCATCAATAAGTTGCAGCTGCTTTCAGAGGCAGTGTTAATTACTCCCTATACCCTGAAAATAACTGCAAGCCAGTAGAGAATGCTTATGTGTATTTGTCAAGTTAATTACTTATGTAAAACTGCATCTGTAGGACGACACTGATGAAGCTCATGATGTTCAAAGATTTCCTTGGCCCACGGAGTGATTACTGAAAACGTGTTTCTTCAGAAAGAGAACTCATCAAGCATCTTTTGACAAAATGCTTTTTCAGTGGAAAATGAGATTCAAACCCAAAAGTTTTGCATGGAAAGCAATTTATTTTGGTGCAGCTTTTGTCAGGGAAGGTCTCAGAGTTCTAATACAAAGTTTCTGGTTTAGATGAGACATCCCTTCATTCCAATTTATCACATCGTCTAAGCCAAGTGCTTGGAACAAAGAAGTTCCAGGAGTCTGCTCCTATTTTGATGTATTTATACAAAGTAAACCAGTTCCATCAGGAGAGACGGAAAGACAAAAAAAAAAAAAAAAAAAAAAAAAGGGATAAAAAAACAGCCACAAGAGCTGGGTTTGGGTATCCCACTTGGTTCTGGCAGAACCTGAGGACTTGACATGTATAAAAGAGATTTTACCCCTAATCTTTGTGGCGTTTTGTTGACAAGTTTCAAAAACGGTCTTGGCTTTCTCCTCTAAAACTGCTCAGGTGGCTCTTCCCCAAACCCTTCCACCCTGTGGAAATAACTGCTAATCCAGAAAGAACAGTTGTGCAGATTCCAAATGCAGTTGCATTGCTATGGCACTCAGGGTAGGAGCGATGAGATATTCCCATCAGCCTGGATTCCTCCCATCAGAGAGAAGCAGTAAAAGAAGTAAAACTAATTTTCTTCAAAGCAGAAGGATCCTACTGAGCCTTTTGTACCCAGCACCACCGCAGCCCTCATTTCTCAAGGGTTCTCAGCTTTCAGCCTTTTCTCTCCTAGCACTATCCCCTTTCGTACTGCGTAGAATCTAAAAGAACAGATCCCTCTCTCTCTAGTGATGTTTTCTCCTGATGGTTTCTTGGAGACCTCACTAAAAAAAAGAGATTAAATCTTTCTTTTGCTGTTTTGGTGGCTAGCATTCTGCCAGCTGTGTGTAGGCCCTCAGTGATGAACAGCTGGAGAGCACTTTCAGCTATAAATTTGGTGCTGGGATTACAGAATTAACCTCAAAAAGCACAAGCTGGATCCCAAAATATCCTGAGGAAGAAAACTTCTACCACAGCAACAACAAAACCAAGAAAAACATACGGAATTGGGCGTGTATCTATTTATTTGACTATCTTGAGTCTCCTAAATTCATGGAATGCCATTTGCCTTGGGGAGCAGGCACTTCTAAAGCTGCCTGGTAATAAAGTGTTCCAGTTCCACCTCACCTGCAGTTCCACCACCTTCCCTCAGTCAGCGATCCACTGGTGCCATCCCTCAGCAATCCTTCCCGCTTCTTTTCTTCCTGAGGGCTGCGTTCCTGATTCTGCTTCCCATTTAACCTCAGCTGAAAAAAGTCATTTTGGGTACTGAAGGAGAGAAAGGAAGGCCCAACTGCCTTGTACCCCAGGAGATGGGAATAGCAGAGAGACAAAGGGCTGAAAATGATGAGAGAGCTGGAGCTGCTGCATTTCCAAAAGACTGGCGGGATCACAGGACAGAATCATTCTGTGCCTGGTAAAATCATGAGAAATAACCACACTGTGCTGTCGGAGTTCAAAGGAATTGGTCAGGGACCATCGTCTGTTCCTCAAGCCAGACCACGATGACATCATGGATGAGCCATGCTCCTGAGGATCCGTGGAAGAATTTCCCTGTGCAGGATCAAACACCAAGTTGTTATGACTGGCTTCAGCAGATCAGAGCTTAAAGCAAACAAAAACTCCTATATGGCCACAGAATTCAAGATAAATTCCATGCAACTTTTAATTTTGAACTTTACAGTGGAAGTCTTCATTTTCAACAATAGATTTGGAAGCAATACTACTTGGTATTCTTCAGGTCTCCTGGATTGTTATACATTAACAGTGTTTAATTGTCCTTCCCATTAAAGACAGATGAGCCAAAGTAAAGAAAACTTAGGACAGCTTGGAACTGAAGTGGCCATCATCTTTATTCTCCAAGAAACTGCTGCTTTGGGATGGCATTTTCAGCCATTTACAATTTTGAATCAAATAGCCTCTGCAAAATAATGCCAGGGGGGCAACTGTAACTACTGCAAGATCACCTGAGGGTAAATTTTGTTCCTTCTTCTACAGGCTATGGGGAAAACAGGGCTGCTAGCCAGGGATTTGCAACATTCATAACATGACAACGTCACTCAGTATGCTGAGAAGTGAGTGACTCTTAATTTGGGTTCTGTTCATGTTTTGGACAGCAAAAGCAGACTGTTTATGCTGTGAGCACATTAGTGAAACTCTTCCTAGGCAGACAGGTGAGATTTTACAGATATTTGGAACAAATGTACAAATACTACAAGTGGTAAGAATGACAAAAAAATTAGACTTAAATCAGAAGCAGTTTTTCCTATTGGAGAAGGATATGAAAGTAGATGCTTTTGGAGAACATGCACTTCTGGGAGGAGTTTCTCTGCAGGTTACTGAGAGATTTTACCCTCTTCATTCCCCACATCCCATGGAAAAGAAGGGAGGCAGATGCCTCAGAAGAAGGAGCATATTTTTGCAGCTGGGACATTCTCCTGCAGGGTGGAGTTTCTCGTGCAGGGACACCTCCACCTGCCTGGCCCAGGGATATTAGTGAGTCTCCCTCCTGCCTGATTTCCATGGCACCCTTTGCCTCTCATCCACCACAAGAGGAATAACACTTCTGTAGCTGACTCATGGCTGAAGGGAGAACTTCACGTAGCAAATAGATGTGTGTAGGAAATAGCTCTGTTTTCCATTCTAATATGCTCCACAATCCTTCTTGCCGTTCAAAGTGGGCTTTTTGTTGTTTGCCAGTGTCTCCCTCTTCATTAACACAGTTCCCAGTGTTAGTAAACATTAGAGATTTTTTTTCTTGTCAATATTACAGTTATGGCCAATGCTGGCAGGAATTGTGACTTCTGAGCTTGTCCCTCATATAACCACTGCCAATGCCTCATGAACAGTTGGAAGTGTTGAAAGACCAAGGGCAGTGTGCCTGTCTCCACTTCAAGGATAGGAAATTGAGGCATGGGCAGGCTGAGGACCCTTCCTGAACACAGCATTTTCCAAATATGTTCCAGAATATTAGATTAGAATATTATTACTGTAATACCCAGAAGTCTTGTGATGTTTAGCTTATCTTTGCTTCCTCCTTTCTCACTGAGCGATGGGAGTGTAAAGTAAGAATGAAGAGCACGAGTGAAAACTGGAGATTTAACTCTCTCTGAAGTCTCACAAAACAACCTCTGAGGTGGCCTCTGCAGAGGCTCTGAACCTCTGGGTGCTGCTTTGGGCACAGCTGGAGCAGGCTGTGGTGCCCGTGGCTGGGCAGGGTCTGTGTGCTCAAGGATGGCAGCTCTTGCAGTGCCCCTCACACACAGCCCAAATGCATGGACACGCGCGAAACTCACAGGGTTCCACCTCAGCCCTTCTGGTTCGGTGTCACCAAGTCCTGTGACTTCCCCGAGTCATGGGAGGACGAGGATTGGTCTTGTGACGATTTGAGAAGTTCCAGCTCCACTGTGGATTTCAGCCCAGGACAGGACATGAAATGCTGATTTCCACCTTGCTGTACACTACAAGTAGCAGCAGGAGCAGCAGGGCAGGGACAGAACAGAATAACCCAGAGTAAAATGGGGGGCCTGAAAGAGCTCTTGAATTCGAGCTCAGGTAAACTTGAGAGTGGTGGTAACAGCTGAGGGAGAACAATAAACAGGACTAAACAGGGTTATCTACTTTTATTTTAGTGTCATCTCACAGTTTTGATTTGATGCTTTGGAAGATGCAGGTGTGGCTAACAACAGATATTCCCTGTTACTGCCTTGCTACTTCACACTTTTCCCCAGCTGATTCCCACTATCACCAACGAAGTCATTTTGCCATTCTTGGAAATCTCCTTCTTGCATTTAACTTAATCTCAGAGCCAGTAAAGCATTTAAGATCTGCTAATTTCAATTACTTCCTTGAATGACTTGACTAAGTAGTTTCTGGTAGAGCCACAATTTGAGCCCTTCACTGCTTTAAATCCAAAGCCTTTATAGTTGTTGCTCATTATCATCTAAAATTTGCCATGATATTGTTGTATAGAGTTTTATTGTGCATTTTATCTTAAAACCACATTATTTCCTTATTAACATTTAGCTCTATGAAGAACATTAAGTGGCATAAAGCATCACACTTGAATATTCAGGTACTCTAGAAAAGAAACCTGGAATTAATGGAGCTGGATACGAAGAGCAACACCAACAACCAGGAGCTAGGACAGGCTCCACAGCCCAATGAAGCTGCTGCTAAACTCCTCACCGGTGTCATGATGTGGCAGAAATTCAGAATTAATTTATGGGCTAATTTCAGTTCAAGACCAGTTCTAAAAGATGGACCTGGCAAGCCACGTGCAGCTCATAGCAGAGCCACTTTCTTGTTTTGTTTTTTAATAAAGGATGTTCTAAAACATTTTTTTTTTTTTCCTTTCTGGCCATATTCCATGCTGGAAGAAGCAATACTTCTCTCATGTGGCTAGAAATACCCACTTGGCCAATGACCTCATGCAGCAGGGCTATGGAATGATGCTCTTTGCTGCCTTCATTAACACACTGCATCCAGCTATTAATTACCTTTAACCAACCACAGCTCAGCGCTCTGGTGTTTTCCAGTGTATTCTGGAAACGGAAGTCTTAAAAGTTGTTGTATTTTCTTCCTGTCTTCCTTAGAAATGTTTCAGGATTACATTTTTAATAAGGGCTCTTCAAAATACTTCAGCCTTTGGAAAACCTTCTCCTGGAGCACATTGCTGTGGGAGTGGGAGTGGGAGTGGGAGTGCAGGCTGGCCAAACTGAAAAGCCATCACTGCCCTGTGCTCAGCTCCGATTTCCCGGGTACCTGTATTTCCGAGAGCATGTGATAGAAAAGCAAGATTCCTTTGTATTTGAGAAGTCATGGACTGCCTTCCTGAGGGCAGAACCCCAGAGTGGCGTTGCTGAACACGCCATTTCCATCCCCTCCTCGAACAGGAGGAATTCAGGGACTTTGTGGTGATGCATTCAATCAGAAATGCAGGTGTTCCCCATCCCTTCCGTGCTGTGCTTTGGCTGTTCTGCCATGGGACACTGATGGAGCAGCAGGAGTGCTCAGATGAACTGCCCTGACCTGGGCCACTGCCCTTTATGTCGCTTTCTGCTTTTCCTAGAGTTTTGCTGAATATAAATGTTTCAGTTTAAAAAAAGCAAGGATTTATTCCACGTTCACATTACATCACTCCATGTGACTCCTTGGGTGGCTATTTTTGTAGCCTGGGGTGATATCACTGAGTTCCTAGAATCAGGATAATAAATTTTAGCACTGAACATTTATTTACTTGGGGAAATTCTGTATTTTTT
>VZRN01001796.1:1445271-1507348 GCA_013397935.1 Dasyornis broadbenti | reverse complement strand
TTTTTTTTTTTTTTTGACTGCAGTGTTCCTCATTTTACTTCTCTTTTTAGCCTGGATTTCTGCAAAGTGTGTGTTTACCATGTTGGGCGGAGTCTACTATATTTTTCAGAATACCTGCATGGGAAAATGTTATTTCTCTTTCCTCTTCCATCCTCTCCTTTGTTTTTTTTTTTTTTTTTTTAATTTGTGAGAAATCTGGGATGACAATCCTGTGTGTTTTAAACTTGCTTTTTAAAAACATGTTGCACGCTTTCATGGGGCTTTGTGCTGCCAAGCAAAGTGCTCTATATACACAAAATCTCTGATTTCAACAACTTTTTATATACTCTGTGCACGTTTATTCCAGGATCAACACCCCAGATGTTTCTTTAGGATTTACCTGTCAAGGATTTTCAAGTCTTTTGTAGAATTTTTGTAAACACTGCAGAGCTTTTTAACCCTTCATGTTAAACCACGTGGATTTTCTGCTCTACTGTAAAAAACTGTTCCAAGTATTTTTATGTCATATTGGTATTTTTTCCCTCTTCTTTGTTTATCCTACTTAATTAAACAAAGGTCAGGCGTGGAAAAAATGTGCTCTGCAGGATTTTGTGAGGGAACAAGAGCATCACTAAAGCTTGAGCCATAATTATTCTGAAAAGCCTAGGCTGTCCTGGATTAGCAGATCCAGATTCCAACAACTATGGGACACTTGGAGAACAGATCTGCATCTAAATCTTGTGTCCTAAATACTTTTCAAATTAGGAGATGCCCAAGTCATGTGTATTAATAACAGATTATTTATTCTTCTTGGTCAGACTGAGATGAGTCAGAAGCCTGCACTTTGGGCACATTTTGGAGACAGAAAATCTCCCCTTTTGGTATCGGACTAAGAAAAAGAATCAGCCTGACATTTAGGATGGAAATCAAGCAAAATCAGATCAGCACAGATGAGAAATAGGAAAGGGATGAAAATGTCTTGAAATTATTTAACTGAGATGCTCTCATTTAGACTGAGATAAGACTTTTGTAATGTTCCTGCATTTTGTAAAGGTAGAAATTAATTTTGAAATAACCGTATATTCACCTTTTTGATGGGGATTTGCTGTGCAATTCTGTCACACTTCATGTACTGGCTGCATAAAGTAAAACCTTAAGATCAGCATTTTAATATTTCAGAGATGCTTGGGAGGTGAAATCTGGTGATTCAGCTCACATGACCTCAATTGTGGCAGCTGAACTGGGGGCAGTCCCATGCCACAAACAAGGCACCTGCTTGGGGAATCGGCTCTAAAACCCCACAGTTGCACCCAGGCTGCACTGAAATAATCCAACCCCACAGTGTGGGTGGGTGAGAATATTTCAATATTGTTCAACTCCAGCATAACTCATTTAAAAGTGTTTGGCAGTTTAGGGAAACTGCAGGACAAGAGTTGCCAAGAACTGAAGATTCTTGTTGGTACACAGTAAAAACCGGGGAGAAGCTGTACAGTTGGGTATTGACAATACCTCAATATTGCTCCTCATTTCTCTTCCCCATCTCCCTCATCAATTCACCCTAAGGCAAATCAATCTCTGTCTGCATTTTGAAGTAGCAGCTAAAAGGAAAAAATGCTTGCAGCTTGTTTAGTTTGAAGATGTTATTCTAGAAACTCGACATAATCAAGTGACTTTAATTAAAAAAAAAAAAAAAACAAAAAAACAACTAAAAGGATATTTCCCCCCAAATCTAAACAGGATAAACAAAGAGCAGTATTAGCTGCCAAGAAGTCATTTGCCATAGCATAAGTTGTTTCTAGACGACAATTTAAAAGCCCTTGGTCTGGTATTTCAAATATAAAATCACAGGGAGCTGAACACAAATCCCAAAGGGCAGCTTAGAGAAAGCATAAAACTATAAAAGACTTTCAAATGCCCAGAAATAGAAAATCAGCCTCTAATTCAGGAAAACCTTTAATTCATTGCTACAACATTGGAAGTCACAGTGGGAGAGAACACATTTCTGTTTGCATACAGCACCCTTCCCGATCATCTGTCACTGGATTTGTCATGGTTTGACAGAAAATATCTACGAATACCCAGCAGAACACCTGCTTTCTGAGTTTCTCTGATTCTTACTCACATCTGTTTTATTAATCCCTACAAGATTACTACACAGGCAAGTGAGAGGTCCTTGTCTTATGAAAATAACTTTATTTTTTCTCTCATCCTTTTCTCCTCCAGCTGAAGAGTCCTAATGCAGTTAGTTGCTTATCGTGGAGGAGCTGGTTTTGCTCTCTTCAAATCCCTGGTGCTCTTTTCTGTTCCTCTTAATTCTGTTCCCCACATATTGCAGTGCAGGAACAGACCTCCATGCTGCGTTCAAAATGGGGGTACAGCCTGAAATTCCACAATGCAGTGAAGACTCTCTTCTGTTTTATTGGCATCTCTCTCCCATCCTAAATTCCTGACGTTGTTTCTTGTTTTAACCGTTGCTGAGCACTGAGCTGGCATTTTTAGGGAGCTCTTCTCAGTAGATCCCACCTCTCTTTATCGGCTTGGCAGGAGCTGAACCAGAACCCCTGACTGAAAACACACAATGCAGGCTGTCTGTTCCTGGACTGTTGCTTTGCATCCACTTGCATAAGATGTAATTAACTATTTCATAATCTAATATTGCACTTTTTCAATGTCTGTGTTTTAGTCTCCAGTATCTTGAAAATTGTGTTTATCAGCAAACTTTCTTGCCTTCCTATTTACTCTGTCGTTAATTTTTATAACCTTTCGAAGAAGTCACATGGGCTTTCTTCAAACCAGATAGTACCTGTGGCAGGGAAATCAATTACAATGTATGGGGCATTTCGAACAATGGATTAAAAACAAAATTAACAGCTTCAGCTCTGACTCCGTATAATGATACTGCTGCTCATGTGAGTGATAAACAGCTGAGTAAGCAGGGATGGCCTTTGAGATCTACTTTGCATATGCAAAAGCTCCTCTTTGTGGGATCAGTTTCCAGCTGCTCCGGCTGCAGTTTCCCAGCCAATACCTCGGCTCTGGGGCTGCTGCCAAATGGGGAGATTCCAGTGCCTGCACACCTCAGCCACTGGCTGTGCCTGCCTTCCCTGGCCTGGCTCAAGGAGCGCTGGGATGCGAGGCTGGGCAGGAAAACATCAAATCTGACTCACCCTGCAGTGTCATGGTGCTGATCCAGGGGTGAGAGGGGCAGACGCTGCAGCTGGGGCTGGAAGGGGAAAAGGGGCTGTCCCTTTGGCAGCAGGATATAATTACACTCCTACATGTGCTGCCAAACTGCACCTCAGCCCTAAAACATAGTCCTGCTCCTACTTTTATTTACAGACAAAAAGACTGGGGTTCAGAGCATTTAACCAAATCCTGGTTTTCCCCATGCTGTCTTAACAAAACCCTGGTTTTCCAGCTCCTGGTTTTCATCCTGCTGCAGTGTGACACTTGAGCCCTTGCCAACGGCATGAGCTGTTTGTCTGCACTGCCACACCTGTGACTCGCTGGGAGCACATCACCTGTGATGTGGTTAGTCCCCATACTGCTGCTGCTGCTGCAAGGGAAAGCTTGAGCCTGGAAATTAAGCCAAAAAATTGAAAAGTTCTCTAAGGAAATATAAAGCCTGACTCAGTTAATCTGCCTGATAGGGTTTCATTCTAACAAGAAGAACTGGCCAAAGGTTTTTAGCTTCATTCTGTGACTTGTCCGAATGGAACCCCGGCCTGCAGCCCCTCAGTCATGAGCGCAGGTGGCATTCCCGCCGGGAAGCTCCTGGGTGGCACCGCCTCCTGCAGTGCAGGTGAGGCAGCAGCTCCGGCAGGGCCGCCCGGGGAAGGAAGGCGGGGGCAGAGCGGTGTCTGCAGGCAGACACTGATTGAAGCTGCCTGATAACAGCGGCCTTTGGGCTCTTTGTTTAAGCTGGAAATATCAATAAGACATCAGAACAAGTTCAGGGGAAGCTTAAAAATCAAGCAGTTTGGACTGTTAGGAGGTGGGTGTTAATGGCACTGAGAGCAACTCTGTGGCACATCAAGAGCTGCTCCAGTGACACATTCCTAATGACATTCATTAATTTGAAAATACTAATGAAGACCAAGGCTGTTATACCTTGCAGTAAATAGCTGTGGTAAGAATAATATTTATATTGTTTATTGCTATGGAAGTTTTCTGCTGCATTAAGTTATTGTGAAAGGATAATTCCATATTGTCTCCTTCCATGATAAAAGTTTTCTTGGAATTGCTGTTCCTTGAGTGAGGAACACAGTACTGAATGGGAAAATTACCAATTTTCCTAAGAAAATAACTGTCGATTTTACTAGCCAGCACAAAGAATTTTTTTTAAATACTGGTTAACTTTGGCTGCCTAGGATTTTCTATCCCTGTGAAGTCTTCTTTTACAAAATACTATTTTCAGTATGTTCTTATTTTTTGAAGGACTGCTCAGGTTTCTGCTGCAGAAGAACAGTCCTGTTTACTCAGGATTAGTAAGTTCTACAATACCAGCTACTTCCAGGTAATGCTTTCAGTCCAAGAACCAAACTGCAAAGTAAAGGTAATTAGGACATGCTGGCTCCTTTCCAAATTCCAAAGTAGGCTCCCTTGGCAATTATCATCCCAACTGTTTCATATGAGTTGTTCTAAAGCAGTTCCACTTTCCTCACGGAAAAAGCTATTTTATAGAAAGGGAGTCAGAGCCATTCCTACCTCTTGCCTATTTTATTATTTATTGTTCCATATCACTACACAGCAGTGGCATATTTTGCGTAAATTCTTTCCATTACTCAGAAAGCCACACAAACAGCTTGGAGCTTTCCTTGGAGAATTCTTAACTTCCTGCAAAAACAAGCAACAAAAAGCTACCAGGAAAAGTCACCAAAGACTTTTAATCACTTGAGTCTATTTCCTATCCCTAAGAGAAACTAGGATTTTCCACGTGCTTAAGTTAAATACTCAAGTGAATTACATTATATTAAACTAAATAAATCCATGCTATTTTATATGGACTGTATTGTGTCAAATATGAGAACAGATCCTTTTTCTTATCCTTACTCAAAGGCTTCCTAGGATTGCTCCAGAAATGGCAATTCTCCTTGAGTGGGTCTGTTTTATCTTTGGGTCACTCAGATGTGAGATTCCATTGTGGTTTTCAAATGCATGAACTCGCTGCCATCACCCCTTTTGATGACTGGAAGTTTCTTAAATGCCACGTTTGAAATACAAAGTCCTGGCTGACACATGTGGAAGGAACTATTGAATGTGGAGTTTGGGGACACTCACTGCTCTGCTCCAAACACCAGAGGAGCTGGGATGTGCTGGAATATCACTTGGAATAATGCACGGACAGATGGTTACACCTCTGGGAGTCAGTGATGCCAGAGCTGTGCATTGATCCTGTTTGAACGCTCCAAGGCTGCTCCAAGGTGTGTTCAAATAAAAATATAATTGCTCTCAGGCTTGGCACACTTGGGTGCCTATCTGAGCATTTTACAAGGACTGGCCCACCTTGGAGAGAATCCGGAAGCAAAATGGAATGCCAGGTGCACCTGGAAGAGAGAATTTTCCCTTCCTGTAGTCAATTCACTACATATAGTAAATCCTGTCCTCTGCTACTGACAGGTAGTGATTTTTAAAAAATTCTTATGTGCTCTAAGGTTGTGTTTGGTTTGCTTTTGGTTTTCTGTTGTTTATTTTTATCCCCCACCTCAAAATTCTATGCCAAATCTTGCCTTCCTACATGTCGCAGTTAATGATGATGGGTAGAATAGGACAACTGGAGAATTTCAAATGTAGTGGGGAAATGTAGTGACTATACATAGAGTTATAAAAGGAAAACAATCTCAGCAATAGACTTTACCTTGATAGCACTAAAAATCTCAATTTACGCATTTGGTTGTAATGGAAATACCCTGAACTCTCCTAGGTGTAAACAAAGCAGGGGTGAAATATTATTTTATTTTATAATAGATTGAATTGATGATCATTTATCCTGCATCGTATACTTAAAATATTATGGAAATTTGCTTATAAAAGATGCAATTTTTATTTTGAATAAAATTATGTCTATAATCATCAATACTTCTTTAACAACAAGTGCAGTTGACTGTTACCAAAAGAAAAATTAAGAGGGAGAGGGGGGAAAAAAGAAGGCAAATAATTTTGCTTGCATTCTTGTCAGCCAAGAGCATGACCCTACTTGAAAATTTGATACATCAAAACCCAATTCTTGAGTAAATAATTTATTGCTTTGTACTGAAGGTTTCACTCAAGTATTTAGTTCAAATAGCTAATTTTGAAGTCTGAAAGCTACGGTAAGTTAGGTAATTTACCCAGAGAGTACTGAGGCAAAGCATCTGAAGATTGCCTGCACCAACATAAGGTATCTTTGGTCATGTTGTTCTTTATTCACAATAACAAGGCTGTCACAAGAGGAGGAGAAAATTTGGTTTATTTTCTAAAGAAAGCCTTGAAAGAAGTGTATCTGTCACGTGTGTCCTGGGGAGATGTCTCAGCATTGATTCTCCCCAGATGGCAACAATGCCTTGGAGGTTCACCCTACTTGCCTCAGGAGAGCTTTGGCTTTCCTGCAATTCCAGAACCACCAGAGAGCCCCAGTGCCTGTAACCCTGCAGTAACACTGCTCAGAATTAAGGGGATAGCGTGGGATCTATGTAAGAATTGAAACAAAGGGTTTTGAAGTCATCAAACCCCAAGCTGGGATTATAACTCAATACATTATTACATACTGGCAACAAAACATTGCTATTCCTTTCCCTCCATTCAACTTTGTATATGATAAGGTGGAAAAAAAATCTCCTTTTTTTTTTCATTTGCCATCTAGAAGTTAGTGTGTGAACACAGAATCAGTTCTTCTAAGTTACAAATACTTTATGAAAAGCAAAGACTTTAGCTTGCCCTAGATTTTGATTTTTTTCTGGTATTTATTTAGCTTTACTATGAAATCAAATGGATGTCTTAGCAATAATGTTTCAGCAGTTACTCAATTCCTTATGTCACTGCTCCATTTCTATGGCGGGCAGAAGAAAGGCTTGCATAATTTTTTTGCTCATGCAAAGCTTCTGTCTCCACCAGAAATAGGTTTATAGTTGAGGAATGTCTGAATAAATGAATCTGAATCCATGTGAGTATTAGATGTGTATCTCCAAAGTATTAAAAATACTCAGGTCCAAGCAGACATGTCGACACTCATTTCTCTGCAGCTGCTGAGAGATTGAACAAATCTCCTAACGCAGCACCCTGGGCTTCTGCACTGAGCTCCAGCAGGAGACTTGAATGTTTGCATTCCTTTGACCTGATGTCTTTGCTAATTACTGCTCAAGTAATTTACTTGTTTTGCTCATAGCATTGTTTTGGGTTTTTATTATCTCACAAAAAGAAATTAAAAGAGAAGTTATTTCAGAAATAAGACCAAAGTGAACATCATCTTGTATTAGAAACTTTAATCATAGTTAAATTGACTTTTCTATTGTAGCAGAAGTATGTCCTGATGCATATTATCAACCTGATTATCGTTGTCCAGTCTGAGAAATGAACGTGCAACTGCAAAAAAGGCCTTAACAAATGAAACATCTGGCAAAAACATTTCCCACCTTTATAATCAGACACCAAATGAGCCATATACATAAGCAATTTGATTTTAAATAATATACCACACTGGTGTACCATGTTAGAGCTCCCCAGGGGGAATCTCCTGCTGCCTTGTGCTGTGACAGAACAATGCTGACCCCTGTACAAGATGTGCCCATTAGCCCAGGGGGAAATTTCCCCCAGTGCAGCTCAGTGGAGCTCTCGATTGCTCCGTGCTTTGGACAGGTCTGTTAGGAACTCACCCTTGTACAGCCACCAAGCCTAAACAGCTTCATAACAAAAACCCTGCCCTGCTGCCACATTTTCGTCAGCACACTGCTGCTGAAGGTAGGTGCTTGCAACAGGATTTTTAATTGTGCTGGCCCTCTAAGCACAAATTGCTCTAGAGGACATGGAGGTATCAAAGGCTGGCTACAGCAGGGGTGTATTGCCAAAAGTAACGCAGCCCTTTGATCACCTATCTTTGTTTATCTGAATGTTTGAGATGAACTTGAAAGACAATGGATAAATAGACTTGAGCTGACAGCCAGATACCTTCTTTTCTTATTTTGCATGGCTTTTGTAACAGACTCCAGTAAGTGAGAGTTGCATTTCTCTTAGAGCATGAATGCAGGCACATGGCTAAAATGGACTTTGGTCTCCTTGCTGCCTCCATGAACCTTTGAGTGCTGCAGGTATTTATGACCTTATACTCACATGAGCCTGGTGTTATCTGGGACTGGCAGAGCTGCAGAGCAGTGGGATGGATTCCCTGGCCAGACTGCTTTGGGTTTCCTTGTCTCTGAAATCTGCCTTTGATAAAAGCCGAGAGTGACGTCAGCAAGGGCAGGAGTGAGGGTTTCTGTGCACAACACAAACACAGCACAGTGAGATTGGGTTCCTCAGCAGAACTATATAAAAAAAAAACCACGTTGGCTTTTAGATGAAGAAACAGAACAAATCTGATTTGTGAAGAGATAAAGGAAGGTTTGTGTATTTTTCAGCTACGGTCTGATACACATGTGCATGCACACAGCCTTCTATTTTACACTGTCACTACTCATTCCATACTCATGATTCCCCACAGAAAAATGAAATTTTAGTGTCCTCCTGTACATTATCACAATGAACAACTGTAATTCTTCTGCTTGTAAAGAAATTAAGTATTGTAAAGAAGCTAAGTATTGAATGCAATTCAGTTACCACTAGAAATTGTCCATGCACAGGAACAGCAATGCACAGGTAAATCAGAAGATAAATCCTTTCTGTAGCTCTCTGTCAGCTCTCTATCTCCATTGCTGTGCTGCAGAAGAGGTTTTTATGATATATTCAGGCTGCGTTCTAAAAACCTTTGTCAGGAAAGAGCTATTTATGCTCTGTTATTTTTAAACTGTAGTACCTAGCTCTGAAGAGATTTTGTTGTGGTTAGACTTTTTCAGAAAGTCAAAATAAACCAAATAAACCAGTTTGGTTAGGTTTCAAAAATAGAATATATGTGTAAATCCAAGTGCTGTATTTATTGCCTCTGCAGTAGGAATGACTGTTCAAATAGACACAAATAATAGCTTAGATTTTTTAATGTTTTTAAAATTTTTCCTCCTTTTGGTGCTCAAACAATGCTTATTCAGACTGAGGATTTATTCAGTGTGCAAGTGACATTCATCAGTTCAGCATCTACACATTAAATTTATAAAACATTATTCTAAAATTATTTTCATGCTTTGATATTCTCAGTATCCAATGCTATCCCAACTGACCTGATGCATTTATCTTGTGCTTTTTAAAGCTTCCCAAGTTCTGAAAGGAGATTTATCCAGACTCTCAATCCTTCCATTTGGAATTTAACTGCTATCCCTCCAACACATTTCCAGCTATGGGGAAAAAACAGTTATGGTCACCTGATAAAATACATCTGTACCTGTCAGACACAACAGAGAGCACTTTGAAGCCACGTGGCTTTAGTGATATTTTCTATTTGATTTTTCTCAGTTGGTCTGTACAAACAAATGGGCACCAACATGTGGAACAGCAAAGGACTCAGAGGACAGGGGCTGGGCCATGGGAGAAAATTGTGAGCAGGACCTGCACTTGACATCTTTGGTTTCAAAGCTCTGACCAGCATTCTTATGTGTCACAGCTTCTTGTCACACCAGGAGAAAGTTAAATCTTGGTCATAAGCACTGCAAACTAGTATCTAAAATTCAGGAAAGCCACTTAGCTCAGCCTGTCTGGAGGAGAGTCTGAGAGAACTGGCTGGGGGACTGCAGTGCTTCTGAATTTTCCTAGAAGCAAATTGCATTGCCCTGAAATTGGAGAGGCAGAAATGCTCTGCTGTGCTGCTCAGAACAAGGCCAGAGACACTGGATATCTGCAATACCATAAATTACAGCAGCAGCACATGCAGCACTGGAAACTGGTGGAGAGTGCTGAAAATTCTAAGAATCTTACATGTAAGATTATCAGTGAAGAAGGGCTAATATTGCTTTATTTTTTCAGTAGGAGATTGTTGTTTACTGTTTATAGAGCTGCACTCTCAGAATCATTTAATTAGTGCAAGGCTTAATGAAAAGCTGTTACAATTTTATTCTGAAGTGTTCCTACACAAACCGGTATCGAAAACCTACGTAATTGATGTTTTCATCAAACGTATTTATTGTTAATTTTATAGGAAGACACCCAAGAACCATCTAAGTGTGAACACCTAATAGATTATTGTAAAGAGATGGAATTAATTCCGAAAGAATATGCAATAGAGGATAATAGTCCTCTATGGAATGGTGTTTTTTAGATAAATGTATTTCTTCAGGTGTTATTCTCACATGGAAGAGAGAGACTCCCAATATTTGGCTGAAGAGCTGCTGGACAGGGCGAGAAAGGCATGCACTGAACTGTAACCAGATCAACAGCAACCACCTTTAGCTGGATATGGATAAAGTAAAAAGCTGACCATTTGTTCAGGACAAAGCAACAAAAATAATGGTTTCATTCCTGCAAAACAAGTTCCTGCACTGTTAACAGCTTCACACATAAGGTGTCCCGTTGTTGTAAGGTAATTTATGAAATTTAAATTATCAATGCATGAAAAAACCCAAACTATAAATTATATTTCCAGTCCTTCAAACACTTTAGTGACACGGGGAAATAATAACGTCTTTTGGCTGGATGATAAAATATAAATAGCTTATGCATCATCATACAAATAAGAGATCCCTTATTTGGCTTCTCTTTTACTTTGCTAATGCTTGATTTTTTCAAGGCTACTTTCTTCCTAGTCTCTCTATGCTGGACTTCTTTTGTATCTAACTTGACTTACATTTTTTCCTAAGTAATGTTCACTGACTCAAAAAAAAAAAAAAAATATTATGGAGGAATAAGGGAATAATTCGTAGCATATATCAAACCTTGCAGGAGGACAATGCTTTGACTGTGGCTCAGAGGGAAGCACCCTGGATAAAATGGCAAAGTTTGTCTATAGCAATCCTGGGCTTGAGGAGGAAGGGAGTAAGATTTCGTACTCAGGCAGAAAACACTCCAGATGGTGAAAATGTAAGATTTGATCATATGCCTGGACAAATGAAGGTCTAATACCTAGACATTCACACTTTAAACACCTAATCACAAACATAAAGCAGATCAACCTCGGGAAGAATGCTGATAATTTTCCATTTATTTTGGAAAGTCTGTCCAGTCTTTGTTTCCCTTCTACTTCAGCGCTGTAATGTTTCAGTTTCCTTGTTTGCTTTTCTTTTTCTTTCTTGCAATTGCTCTTTCTTTGCATGTGCTGCATTGTTTAACTCTCTGAAATTTGGCTTGCTTTCCTGCAGATCTGTGTTTATTTGCTCCATGACTCCACTCCTTCTGACTCCACTGTTCTAGTCTTTTAAAAGAAGTTTAAAACTTTATGGAAGGTCTTGTCAAAACCTCCTCTTCTTGAGGTGGTTTTCCCTCTCTCCTTTCCCGCTTTCTTTTTAAGCTCCTCGTGGCATGTACTTGTATTTTATATTACAGTATTTTAAGATCCTTTGGCATATTTTGCTAAAATGTTTATGACTCTCTACCTTACTACATGGCCATGCTTAGTCTAAAGCCTAGTCTAAAGCCATGTGAATATTTACTGTACACACTGCTTTGAGTGTATTTTTTGTATTTTTTTCTGCTGGGCCAAGTTTTACAGTCAGATATACGAACGTGACTCCTGGAAAGTTGTATAAATAAACTGGATCTGTGCATCACAGAACTTCTTCAGTTCAAATATGACATTGAGAAGTTACTCAGTAAGAATTTGAAAAGAATGATTCAGATTTTAAATTTTGCCCTTGGTACATACCACCTTGGTCTGGATTTGCTTTTCTGGTAGGTCTGAGCCCATGGCAATGGGGAAGAGGAAAATAAGAGAATAAGATCTAATATTTGCAATCTCCCTGTGGTTTGTCTTGTGAAAAGGTGATACAAAAACTTACATATTTCTTTTAGCAATATCCTCTAAATTGAAGGATTTATTACATTGAAATCGGTGGTAACTTTCAGAATATATGGGAATCACAGTATTCTGGAGACATGGAAGCTTTTGTTTCAGCCTTCCACAGCTCCTGGTTGCCATCCCCATTTTAATCCCCTGTTACTTGGCAACCACACCTCTTCCTGGAGGGCACCAGTACCTAAGGACTCTCTATGGTTTTGGGTTTTTTTCTTATTTGGTGCTTAGGAGAGGCAAACCCAATAGTACTGCTTTTTTCCTTGCCTCTCTGAGGGTAATGTGACTGTAGCTGAACTCAGGTTCTCGTTTATATCAGGACTTTCTTCCGTAGAGAAATCCAAAATATGGCTGAGAACTTTGCTGGAGGCTCTTTTGACAGAAACGCTTATTTAATTAACAATTAATGTAACTTACACGACTGTAAATGCAAACATGTAATGCTCTTTGAAAACAATTCTAGGAGAGATGTTTTCCTTTGCAATGGCTATTCTGAGAAGCTGTATTTTGGGGTGATAATTTGTTTACTATTTGGATGTGCAGTTCTGTGCGTTTTCAAAGCTAAAATAAGTGAGTTAACAGCGAGCAGAGCCCTTTGGTATCCCTGCTTTTCCAGGGAGGCTGTGCAGAGTTACACAGGGATCGCTGCCTGACAGCTGGTCCCTGTCTTCTCCAGGAAAAGAGCTTGCACGCTATTTTTTTTATTTTTTTATTTCTCCCCAGATACCTTTCCCAGCAGCTCACACCCCACCCCTCAGCACGTACCGCCCCTTGGGAATTGCTGCCCGTTCTCTTCAGAGCCAGGGTTTGCTTTGCACAGGTAGGACAGGGTTGCTTTGCCCAGGTAAGGCAAGGTTGGGCTGGCACAGGCACGGCAGGTTTTGCTTGGTGCAGGTCAGGACTCACGGGCTCTGCTCTGGCAGCGCGACCGATGCGGGTGTCGGGCCCGGTCTTCACACATCGGGGCTGACGCACTGCTGATGCGCCCCGGTTTATTAATTAATTGTCAAACTATTGAGGGACTCGACCGAGGCAGGGCTGGTGCGGGTGCAGGGAGGCGACCGGGTTTGAGAGCTGAGAGCGGAGGGGCGGCTGTGAGGCGGCACCGCTGCGGTAGCCTGAGGGGAGGCAGCTCTGCCGGCCCATGGGCGCCCGCTCCAGCCCCCCAGTGCAGCGGCCGCGCTCATCCCGCACTCCCAAGCTGCGTCCCGGGCAGGGCTGGAGGCGCAGCGGCGGTGCGATCCCCTCGGGATCCTCTCCTTCCTTCCTTCCTTCCTCCCTCAGCCGAGCCCGCGGCGCCTCAGCCTCTCCCAAATGGCGGCGGGGCGGAGCGGCCAATCGACAGCTCGGCGCTCCCCGCGCGAGACCGGGAAGCGGGAGTGGCCGGGCGCAGGGACGGCGTTGAGCGCCGAGCGGGCGATGGGCGGGGATAAATGTCTGCCTGGGCGCGGGGCCGCCATTTTCTCTGAGGCGCGGAACGAGCGGCGCCGGGCGGGACCGGGGAGCGGGGGACCCGTCGGGGGCGCGGGACACAGGTACGGGTGGCCGGGGAGCGTTGGGGGTGAGCGGGAGAACCGCTCCCTGTATTTCCTCTCTTTGCAGCGCTCTGTTCCGCGCTGGCGCTGCTCCGGGCTCGGCCTCGGGCGCACTTACCCGGCCGCCGCCTCGGCCGTGACGGCGGGCGGCCGCTTGGCCCCGGCAGACACCTGGGAAGGAGGAGGAGAACCGGGCTGCCGCGGGCCCGCGGCTGCTCGCGGAGCTTCGCAGCCGGATCACCCGGGCCGGGTCGGGGCTTCCGCCGTGGGGACGGTGCCGAGAGGGCCGGGGAGGGGCGAGGGTGCCCGAGGGTCCTGGGGAGCGGAGTTCGGTCGGGGCCGCCGCCTGTCAGCGCCAGCTCGGAGCCGTGCGGATGGGCCCACTCCGCCTGGGTTGAGCATCCCGCTGCCCTGGAGCCGTGCCCTGTCCAGGGAGAGCGAGAGCGGGCATCTTGCACAGCTGGAGCCGTGCCCTGTCCAGGGAGAGCGAGAGCGGGTATCTTGCACAGCTGGAGCCGTGCCCTGTCCAGGGAGAGCGAGAGCGGGCATCTTGCACAGCTGGAGCTGTGCTCTATGCAGGGATGATGAGCAGTGGGGTGAGCATCCCGCACAGCTGGAGCCGTGCCCATTGGAGGGGAGATGAGCATCCTGCACAGCTGGAGCCGTGCCCTGCCCACAGCCGTGGCTGTGCTGGCCTGGCCTCCTCGGGTCTCTGCTGTTCTGCTGAAGCCTTGTCCCTCCTGCACTTCCAGCGGGGTTCCCTGAGCCTCCTGTTACTGTGATCCATAATCTGCTGAACTGGGAGTAGAAAACGCCTTTAGGTATATCAGCACAACTGAATTCTTACTGCTCGGACATTCTTTGGTTTGAATTGCTTGCTTGCTTATTTTTTGCAACTTAAATTCAGTTAGAAAAAGACATTTGCAAACAGGAGTAGGATTCTTTCGTGCCCTGATTTCTTGTAAGCTATTCACCCTTGCTGTGTAGCAGTGGTGTTCCTGCAGAGCCCAGGCTCCGGGCTTGTTCTGTTTCCTGCCTCCCTTTATCTCCAGCCTGGCTGCACACACTAATAACCTGCCTGTACCATTGCTGTCCGTTGTTTATCTCACCTGTGTCAGGCCAAATGACTTGTGCAGGATTGTTTACCTTCTTAGCCTTGAAGTGACATCCATAAATACAGGGACCTTAGCTGAGCCAGTGAGACTGCAAAATCAGGGGGGTTGCTGCAGCACAGTCTGTGTTCCAGCTGCAGCTGGAGGTTGGAGGTGTGCAGAACCAGAAAGATCTACAGTGGAGTAAAACTCACAGTCTTTCCACAAACCGAAGCCAACTTGAAATACCTGAAAATCTTTTTTATTTCAATGCTTCTGAAAAACTCATCTCCAGATATTGCCTGAAGGATCACTGCATTGTGTGATCATTGAACATCATTGGAATGGGCGTGCTTATTCTTTAGGACTTGTCTGCAGTGTTGGTGCAGAAGGAGAGATTGAGTTGAAGAACACGAGAGTTAATTCTAGGCAATTCACTTCAGTCTCTTCTGGGGACACCCACTCAGAATGGAAGTGGCTTTAGTTTGGTTTGTCTTAATGAGAATTTTCTGGAGGCAAACCCTAAGGCTACAATTAATCATGAAAGCGGTACGGATCTGAATGTATGCTCATGAAATTAATATGGTGACTGATTAATGTGCTAAGCAATTTAATCTTAGATTATTAAATCAGAAGTGAAGTAGCATCGTTGGGTTGGGGCAATGATGCTTTCGGAGACCTGGAATATATTTTTCATACTATTTGTTGCTATTCTTAATATATTCAGGACTGCACAACTTACTGTGCAACACTGCTGATTAACTTGCTTTGAAATAAAGCTGGAAGTAGCAGAGAAAATGCATATTTTTTTTTTCTAAAGAAGTTCTAAACCTTATATTTTTCAGTTGAATTCCTTTTCCATTTTTTATTCTTAACCAACAGTGCATTCTGTTCAAATTATATATGAAGTCACTGCTGTCTCAGGGCCTGAACTTACTACATCGTATTAAAATAACTCATTTTCTAAACCACAAACATGACCCATGGAAACCATTGGTCAGCACTTCTTGGTACACTCAATCAGCAGTAATTTCTTCTGGGACATGTACTCCCTTCCTCCCCCTAGATTATTTATGTGTCTCTTTGCACTGTTGGAAAACCAGGAGCTGAGAAGAAAACTAAGTTTTCCTTGTTGGAAAACGTTAAGTTCAGAGCTGTTGGTTTTCAAGCTCACCTGTAGAAGATGGGAACCAAAAGCTGCTAGGTTGAATTATTTTATCTGAAGAAGCCTTCGATCAAGTTTCAGTGCAGGAGTTGAGTTGATGCACTCAATTCTGTGTTCTGGATACATGATGTTTAAATTGTTTTAATATTGCTAATTAAATTAGAGCAAATGAGCTAACACAGTCTGGTTCAGTGCAGGTTGGTATTTGGGTCTCTGCTGCATGCATGCTGTCCTTTTCTGTGCTGCCAAAGTCATTCCCTTTGCCACACCTCTGTCACACCTCGAGCACCCCTTGCTTCCCTGTCTTCTCTCTTCCTTTCCTTAAACACCCCCCAGTTGTTTTCCTCCTCCCCTACCCGTGTTGTCACGGTTCTTGTCCTGCCTCCCTGGGCTGCCAGCTGGGCAGGAGGGAGGGATTTCCTTGGCTTTGGGCTCCTCGAGATGTGCTCCTGCTGTGGTTCCCTGGCTGATGGAGAGCAAGGAATTCTTCCATACTTTGGCTCCCTATTTCTGTATCCTGTGAGAGTGTCCTGGTCTTTATGCCTCTGCCTAACTTCAGCTGAAATGAGAAATACCCCAGAGTTGCTGGAGGAGAGGCAGGACATCTGGGTGCCATGATCACCTAACACCAGTTGCCTAGGGAACAAGGATAATGTGGTTTTGTGCAGCTGGATTTCCAAAACTTTCATGACAATTCAGGTAGAAACAAATCAATAATTGAAAATTGATGATTATGTTGTAAGAAATAAGTTCATGGACCATCTTCTAAATTAAAAACACAGAAATCTAAAGAGCGTGTAATGCGGAATAGTATTTAGTGTTCTGTTTATAATAAAAATATCAAATTGCATAAGTCAAGATTATATGGGGAGGTAACAAAAATCATCAAAACAGGATTAAAACTTGGGGTTTACCAAATTTCAAGCATGGTGATTGAAGCATGACTTTGGTAATTTTCACAGAGGTTTAACTTGTAAACAGATGTGTTTACATCTACATTGCACCAGTTTTGATTGATTTTGTGTAATTGCATATGCAAACCCCTTTAGTATTTTCCGATATGAAATACATCCAGTGTGTACTGAATACGGTTGTGGAAACATTTGGTCAGCTCTACAAATTAATTGAAAGAAGAGTTGATGTAACAGTAGGAACTTGGGTAAAAAGTATAACTTTATGACAAATTAGCAAGGTATTTTAGCAGTGAGCATGCATTAGCTCATGGCTTTTGAGACAGCATGAAGTAGATACAATTTATTCTGTATGGGCAATCCATGTTCAGTGATGTTCTTATTTTTTCTGAAAAGAAACTGTTGTGGCCCAAGTTCTGTGAATAATTCTCTGAGCTTTGCTGGCCCTTGCTGCGTGCACTGTTTTTTTGTAAACAACGCTTTTGCTTTGAAAAGCAGCTGGCGCACGTTTATTCCTTTAGTAACTGGAATATTGTGTTTGTACTATAAATGTCATCTGTTTTACACAGAGTTGATTTTATTGCAGCAGTGTGTACTGACCTTTTACAGTTTAATAGAATATGGTCATCTTGTGTACTGAAATGCTGCAGTGCTCACAGCAGATGAGGATAAACAAAGTGCTGGTCTTGAGTCATTTGTAAATGAGAAAAGCATTTTCTTGGTAGACTTCAGAGCTAAGAATTAGCACTGATAATTAATACATTGTATGTTTACAGAAGTGAGTATCCTTTTTTCAGGGTTTTAAGTGATGTAGTCCATGTGATTGAATTGTGTATTTTTTTCAGTGGGTTTTGCTTGCTTCTGGGGAATGACAAGCTTTTTGGAGGTAAGATCTTAACAGCAGAACTCTGGATTTGTGTAGAAGCGCAGGGTGGCAAGTGCAGGTCAGTGGGTTTATTTGCAGTTGCAGGTGTGGCAGCTCTGCCATTTCTCCTGTGGTGCTCCAAACGCATCCTGGATGCAGGAATGGAGCAGAGCAGCAGCACAGTTCAATCAGAGCTGTTTAACTTCAGGCAAAAGAGTTGCAGAATTGCCTTGCAAATAATCTATGCATGTGGTGAGCATGTAAGTGACTGTGCCGTGTTTTCTGTGCGCTATCTGGAGATCTGCAGCTGGGACCTGTATCTCCAGCTCCTCTGATCCGAGCCCCCTTTTATGTTGCCGTTTCGTTGCTCCGTGCAGTCTTTCCACTCGCTGTGTTGTGGCTCTGCAGGTGCTGCCTTGATTACGGGCTGCTGCCTCTTTCCCTCACTGCTGTTCCAGTGCTTCCTTGCAGATTTAACTCACATTCCGTACCTGCTGTTGGTGTGCCCCTCAAATGCTTCGTTTCTGACAAGCAGCAAACAAAAAGTCGTTAATTAATGGGGCATTCCCATGCAAAGACGCTGTATCGGGTAGGAGCAGTTGAGCCATTGGTGTATTTTTAGTTCACAAGCAGAGGGAGGTTACTTTACTAGCTCGCAGCTGGGTGTGGCGTGGGGTTAACCAGATTAATTAAACGTGGCTCAGAGGTTCAGCCTTTAAAAAATGGCTCTGAGCCCCCTTTATAGTCTTCTGTTACATACATTTTTCACTATAGAATAAGCTGGAGTTCTGAAAGTGAGGATTTTAGGAACACTGAGCTGAGAGATTAACAGGAGGGAGATGCAGGATGGTGCACAACTAGAAGAAAGATGCCTCTAACGCTTGTGTAGGGGAAAACATTTAAGGTATCTCTTGAAAAACTTTAACATATGACTAATTTTCCTTTTCTTTTTTCCTGTAATGTCTTTTATTTTGCTTCAAGTGTATGTCCCTGTCAGCTCCATCAGTAATTTGTGCTGGCTTTTGGATATTCCACTTTCTTGTTTTCAGCCATTTAAGAGTGTTTGCTCAGAGTCTGGTTATACTTTCAGTATTTTATAGTGGTATTTCAGTCTACTAGCACACCACAAAAGGCACTGCTCTCTCTTTACTCACTCGCTACCTTTGGCAGAGATGAGTAAATTATCATTCTTTTTTCTTTATCCTATTTTTCTTTGTGTATAAGAAATGTGAGATTTTATGTAAGAGTTTGTTGGTGAAACTGAAGGGGCATAGTGAGACAGGTGAAGATGCATGTACTCCCTTTTGTTTGCATGGTATTGTTGCAGAAGTACAGGAACACAGAAGGAGAATCCTGCAAAGCAGAGCACGTGTAGGGAGGATCATTAGAATGGAAGCTTCAATGGTAGAAATTTTGTTGCTGGAAAGGAAAAATATTGGTTAATCGTATTTCAGTTTTTTAAAAAAATTGCTAATTTACTGCTACCCAGAAAATGCTATTTATATTGTTTCTAAATCATTAGCATAGAAAGGACAGTATCAAAATTTTCTTGTAAAAGAGAAAGTCAGGTGGATTTTAATTCCTCCTGATGTAGAGATAAGAGACCCTGTAATTACCTCTCCAGCTTTCACTGAAAAGGTGTATTCTGATACATGGTAACGTGGGGTTGTTTAAATTTTGCTTTAGAAATGGTTCTAAAGTTTCTCTGAAAGTTTTTCAATATTTGTGGCATAGGATGTGACTCCGCCATCATGGTCTGTAAGGCCTTTCTTTTTAATTGCTGAAGTTCAGAACTTACCTTGCAATTGTTAATTTTCCTTCTTTTGATGATTTCTGATAGAAATTGAATTCCCTCAGATCTAATCTATTGTATAACCCCATTAAAATTATTTGTGTATTTCTGTTGTAATTGGATGTTTGTTTTGTTGGTTTTTTTTTTTTTTGGTGAAACGTGTTTTTAAACTCCTGCATTAAAAGTATGTCAAAAGTGTCTAAACTGTCTCTACTCTTGAATTTGCATGAGGCTGATGTTTAGTTTGTACGATAACACAGCACTGGGGCCACTGTGTGCAAATAACAAGCATCTCTTGTTATTTCAGGACTTTCAGGTTTCAGGAGAGGTAGATTTGTTGCTTATCAGTCAGTGTTTCTCAGACTGAGGCAGAAAAGTGTGAGAGTACCTGTGCAAGCTTGGCAACTCCCTGCTTTTCCATAGCTTTCTTTCCCCTCCCCATCTGCCTCCAATAACTTTGGAAAGCTGTGTCCAATCAATCCCAATCTGTAGCATGAGCAGGCAGGAACCTGTTTGTGGTGTTGAAGATGGGAGGGTTCTGGTTTCCCTGGTGTCTAAATAGAAAGCTAAGCAGTTTTGGTCACCTGGAAGTCAAGCTGCTGGCTATGGAGCAGAGTCTCTTCTAGTGTAACAACATTTCTGGCTTTATTTGATCACTGGGCTCACAGTTTAAATGTTCAGGTTGTGAGGATTGTTATCTCTGTGTAGAAACACGGGAAAAGCCCATTTAGAGTTCAGTGGTGGGGAGGGCTTGGTCTGCAGAAATGGGATAAATGGAGTTCTTTAGAGGATGGGTTGTGAGGCTGGCAGAGAATGGAGTAAATGAAGGAGCTTCCAGTGTGCAGCAGCCAAAAGGAGCAACAGTGTGCAAGCCTCTAATTTTATGCTGACATTTGACAAGAAATACCCCGTATTCTGAATGACATCATCCCTCTGTGCTGAATGCTTTGGAGCAGGTAGAAAGCTTAGCTAGGCAATAACAGAGTGCTGCAGCGGGTTGGTGTCAGAGTGATACAGTGGATTGATTTCAGCCCAGAGATGGGGCCAGAGCTGACTCTTAGGTTTCTCTAGCCTTTTAAGTTGACTGTGTAACTCGCTCACTGGCAATCAAGAGGTTATAAAAAGAGAGCCAGCTGATGTTGCAATGTAAGCACTGCCCCTGTAGTGGAAAGACTGTCCTTTGGCATGTTCACTGCTGCTATTTTTACCTATTCCAGTAAGATCTGCCCTTGTGATGTTGGATTACAGGACAGTACCTGGAATAATTTTGTGTTACAGAAGTGCTGTATGCTTTGAAGTAAATTTTCAATAAAATTGGGCACATTGACACTAAAACTGTCTTAAAGTGAAAAATATATTTTCTTCTGTCACCACAAATAATATGTAGCTGTGACTACAAAAGATTCTTTCACTTGTGTTTGCATATTTTATGTCTGGCAGAGGGTTGTTTTTTTTAATTTTGGGTTCCTTTGTATATTGGTTGTTTTGTCTTTCTCGTGTGGAGACTTTAAATAGGCAATGTGAATTTTAAGGACGGGGGATTGCTGTAGCCCAGCAATGTGTAGCAGGAGGTTTTTGTCCTAACTTCTAAAAGACCATGCTGATCTTGATTAAATTTGAATTTGGTGATTCCTTCACACTATAGGAAATGAATATTTTTTCTGGGAATAGATTATCAGCACTGCCAGTGACAAAATGCTGTATCTAAGTATTTGTAGTGGAAACTGGAGCAAACAGCAAGAATGCCCTGACAGTGAAACACTGGGGTTCAGTGGTCCAAGTGGTTCAGCTGTTCAGATGTGTGACTGCCTGAATCACAGTGCTGAAATGTCTTGATGTTTGCGATTACCTTATCTCAAATACAAGGTTTATGTTCTAAAACCATCAACATCTATAGTTCAGAAGTGATTGACAGCACTGAAATCCAAACCTCAAGCTTTTGTCCTGGTTCTTTGTGCATTTAGGAGTATATTTGTGGCAGAATTTTTCCAAAGCAATGGTTTGACCCCAAAGTGTGATGGGAGGTTCAACTTGTGTGAGTTCAGCATTCCCCTTACAGGCCCCTGCCGGCCTTGATGCTTCTCCTACTTCTCAGTACAGCTCAGGTGGAAATCCTGCAAGCAGGCAAACTTCCTCCAGGATAGAGGGATTTTCTTCTCCCTTGGCTTTGCTATTGTCTTAGGTGAACAGTTCTACTCAGGTCTAATTGAATCTCACATCTGCACTAACAGCTGGGATTTTTGGCAGCTCCCTTACTTCTTAAACCCTCATTGCCAGTTCTGTTAGCAAATGTTCTTACTGATTTTTTTTTTTGTCACGTGTCTCTTATCTGTCAAGAAAAATAAGTCATTTTTCCTGCCTTACAACTATTGCTTTGGTGGCAGAAATACTGCACCTGCTTCTTCTTCAACCCATCACACTAGTTTTGTGCTGTGCTGTCTCTTCTTGATTTATGCATGAGATTCCTTTTTCTTCTGGCTGATTTTACAGTAAAAATGCTTTGGGTTTTCACTCTGTAAAGTCTCTACCCTTTCCTGTCAGTTTTCTCTCTTTTTCATATAACATTATCCATTTACTGAGTCATTGTCTTCTCTTGTGTTTGGTTATAACTCAAGATCTCACCTTTTCCTCTGGTGTGAGAAAACCAGAACCACTTCTATCTCCTCAGTCTCTTTGCTTCTCTTTTTCTGTGATCTTTTTCCATATTTACAATATTTTGTGTGCCACATTCCTGAATGTTTGTTGGAGACAGGTGTGCTAGGTGGTAAGCAAGGTAAACTCACAGTTCAGACTGTAAGTAGACTTTGGTTTTAAAATGACTAAAAATGGCTCAAGGTGGAGGTCCCAAGCATTCATCTGGTTTTTTGTTAATCTTTGGGAGTTTGGTGTCTTGCGAAAATCGTTGCAGCTTCTTTTTATTTATTCATTTTAATTTCTTCTCCACCTGCTCTGTTCAGAAGAGAGGATACTCCTAAACCAAATGTGAGCTTGCAATATAAGATCTCTTCTTGATTTTTTTTCTTGTGTGCTTTCTTGTATTTCTTATAAAGACGTGAGGAAGCTGCGGCTGCTTGGTCTGGAGAAGAGAAACCTTTGTGGGGGATGATCCCATCAGGATTTCTTCAGCTTGCCTAGGAATTCTTCCTCTTACAGTTGGTGCTTTTATGCAAGATACAGAGGAGCCTTCAGAGGCTTAGCTGCTTGTTACTGTTTGTTTGTTTTGTCTCCAAGATTTGTCAACATTTGTGAGTCAGCAAGGTGTTTGAGGGAGGAACTGATGTATGAGAAGAGAGTATTCAACTCTGACTTACTTTTTACTTCACTGAGTTTTTAGCTGTAGAAGACTTTTGTGATGTTCTGGAATAAGAATGAGATGCTGTTGGACTGGGTAGTATTTGCTTGTTCTGCAGTCTGGTGTTGCACACTGTGTCTCATTACACTGAAATGCTGCATGAAATAATGAAAGGCTGGAAGACCCTGAAAACTCCTAAAGCAGAAGAACGATAATTTATTCCTGATGTAACTCACAAAGTAATTTTTTTATTTATTTGGTATGTAGTGTGTGTATATGTTTGTCTATTAAAATGTAAATATCTTCTGTTTCTGTTACCTTCCACAGATGATGTGCTTCATCCTCTTGTCATAGGACTTCATTTGGTGAAAGGAAAACGAAAGGTATAACTTTCTCGTTATCTTTCCCTTCCTCCTTATCCTGCCTCATTCTTTCTTTTGAGATGCCTGAACCTTTCCTGCGGGAAGGGAAACTCAGCTCAGCCAAGCTCTGTGCTTGTATTCCTGCACTGCTGCTAAAATTCACTCTTTGTTTTTTGAAAAATGCCATAAAATTGATATGGTACTGACAGTTGTTTCAGGGTTTGCTTTATCAGAAGTGAGTATTTAACTTCAGCTCTTAATTTAGTCAGTCTCCTTGGGTATTTACTTTGCAGGGGAGAAGCCCTTCCTCACTTAGAACTTCTTAATATTTGCCTGTCGTCTCCAAAGAGCATTTGCCTTCCCACACCACTGCAGATCAGTTGGGAGTAATCCAGACCTAATGTAAATTGTCTGTGACATTATCTTAAAACTCTACCTGAGAAACAAAAAGGCTGGCATGGCACCTCGTTAAATAAATAAAAACCCACCCAGACCAGAACTGTCATTTCATGGAGGTATTTAATAAGCTAATGTAAGATAAAGTTAAAATGGAGCATAATTTCTTTTTGGAGGCTTTCAGGACAGTGAATATTCGACATAGTCTTAAGTAAAATTTGTTGTATACAATCTCTAGTTTTTAAGTACATTCTGTTTTTATTCGCCATTTTATTCAGGTTTCTTTGCAAATACAGATGCATACAAACCAAGAAAATAAAGTTGCTAGAACTGTCCAGGCATTTTGTTACCAAAATACTTAAGTAATATCATATTTGATTTAATTCAAGTTGCAGAAAGATATATTCAGCTATTCCCAGGTGCATTTTGTTATAAAATACAAGGGAGAATCCTTTGTTATATCTTCTCCAGATCTCTCAAGGCCCTTTCCAAGTGTGGCATAGTGCTCTTGTCCCTGTGCCCTGCCCTCTGCCCGTCTGGAGGTTGTTTCCATGCTCCAGCTCTTGGAATCACATTATTGACCTCCACGTGGCACTGCAGGTCTGGCACAGAGCCCACATTTAATCAAATCAATTTATTGGCTGCAGGCTGCCCTGAGTGAGTGCAGGGAACACCTGGCTCTTGGACAGACTGCATCAGTGCATCCTATTGTGACTGTACAGATAATTTAGCATTGCCTGGTGCTTTGCAATGGTGTTTGACAGTGCTATGCAGGCTCTCGGTGCGGTTTGACATGAGCACAGCTCCCAGCAGCTTCTTTAATAACCCTCAGGCTGTTCCCTCCCAGCTTTGCTGTAAATCTGGGGTGTTCTCAGTGCTGGTGTCCTCAGTGTTGCTTCATTTCCTACACGCGACTGAGGGAGGACAGAGCCAGAAATTCTTTGTGCTGAGGTTCTCAGTCACTTTTTTGTTTAATCCTTGAGAACTTGTGTGGGAAGGGCATTTGGTGGACTGCTGACATTTGAGTAACTTTTTTCATCCTTGCTCTAAAGTGGATGAGTTCCAGGCAACTGCAAACACAGTTTGGGGCTTTCAGACTGGAAACAATTGGAGCATGAGCAAGTGCAGAATGCAAATAGGCACATGGCTGGGAAGGTATGTGCACTTGATTGAGAGACTTGGGGGGGGGGAAAAAAAAAGGCTTATCCAAAGTGTTTTGACTGTGTAAAGACAAAGCACTTGTAGTCCCACTGCTGTCTGCAGTGCAACGCCCACTTTAGAGATCTCTCTGTAAATCTCCCTTTGGAGGATTCTCCTGTGAAGAATTTAACGTTGTGGCAAAGAAACAAGAAGTCTGAATGACAAGATTGTCATATAATTTGATTCTGGTATAATTAGGTATAAGAAAGCAGTGTTGAGTGCTTTTTGTTTCTAGTAATGAGTTTGAATGTGTTGAATTAAAAAAGGAGCACGTCTTAAATTTCACTTCAGCTTTAATAGTCTTCATAATGTTAAGAGCACATTAGATAAAAAAATTATGAAATATTATACTAAAGTAAGTGGAAGTTTTATTCCATGGCAGTATTTTGGTGCTTTCTTAGGAAAATCTGTACAAAATGTATGTGCAGCATTTGTGTAGTACTTGCCTTGCTTGCTTTCCTTGCCTAGTTGTTCAATAACAATTTCATAAACTTGGTGAATCTGTATAAACTCAGCAGCAGTACTTCAGTCCAATTTAAAATAGTCTGATTGCTCAGAAACACCTGCTGCATTTTTCTGTTTACTTGGAGTTGGTTTTTTGCTTTGGGAAAGGGAAAGCTTTGGATTCTCTATCCCTCTTTTAGATACAAGGTGTCCAGTGCTCCTGTTTCTCTAATGCAGGCATTTAGGTTTTGTAGGAGAACTTAAAACTCCACGTTTGAATTTCATAGAAATACCATGTGGAAATAAATGGGTGACTGCCATGGGAATGATCTGTGTGGAAAGGACAAACCAAACATATCTTCCTGACAACTGGCTGGGAAAAGTAGCCTGGAGCTGTTACAACCAACAGAGAGCAGGCACAGGGTGGCCAAAGGTGCAGATTGTTTTGGTGACAAATTCCTGTTAAGCAGAGCCCAAAGTACAACTGTTGCAGTCAGGTAGTCTGACTTGGCTCGTCCTTACAAGCCAGAGTTTGACTCTGAAAGTAGCTTTTAGCTACAAAAAGGGATTAATCTTGCAAATTAATAAATCAGAAAGCAGATTGAGAGTTGTATTGCTTATGTCCTCCTTACTGTGGAGCCTGCTTGTTGGAAAACGAATGTTATTTTTTTTCCTGAAGGCTGAAGTAGTGACTAAGAACAGAATGGTTCTGATAAATAAAGAAAAAGAGGAGAAAAGATACTTCTAAGACCAGAACAACAGAGGTAGAAATTATATGTGTTTCAGTACTGGTTATTTGTTGTTCTGTTTTGGTTTGGTTTTGTTGTTTTTTTTTTTTTTTCCCTGAACACTGACATTTCCATCTGTTAATTTTTAATTTTTGTCAGTTGTGTTAGGGAGGAGTTTGCTTTTTGGCAATGGTCTCTTAAAATGAAGGACACATGAAGGAAAAACACTAACCTTGTAAATGGTAGAGGGATCTGCCTGGGTCGTTACATTGATCCTAACTCATACCCTACGTTTATATTTCCATGAATCACAGCTTTATTTATTAATGAGGAATGGGTCTGTATTTATCTTCTACTGCTCTGAAAAGCTACTTAAATACTGCTACGAATCACAACAGAGATTTGTCTGGTGTGAATTTCTGTTCTTTCCCCAGATAATTGGTCACCCAAGCAGTATTAAATCAATTGATAATTACTGTATGGGAGGAGAAAAGGCCACAGTTAAATGGATCACTGATCTTTTTGTGTCAGAGATAAAACCTTTTCTTATAAGCAGCTTTTCAAGTTTATATTTACCGATATAAGTGTTAATGGATTCTGGACTTTGTTCCGTGCTGTTTTGCCTTTGTAGATGTATTCCATGAAACATGACTGTAACTGCTAATTATTTGTGTGGATAAAAATGGTAGCACGTGTGTGTGTTGGGAGGGGGAGCTGTTTTGACATGTTTTTAAAAGCTTTGGTGTTTGTTTCAGAAAAAAGAAAGGATGAAGTACCTAAACTCTCTAGTGAGAGGAATCCAGCTTTCAGGCTGCTTCATTACACGTTTTGGCATTTCTTAGGGAGGGAGACAGAAATTTTTAACAGTTCAGACCAGCAATTTGTCCTGGTCATGGAAAAAGAGCAACTTACAGTACCTTTGGAATGGGAATGAAAGACACGAATGTATTGATTGTGTATGAGTGACTGATCTGCAGGAATTCGTTCCTGTCGGATGTGCACATTCCGTAGCTGTTCTGTGCTTTTGGTTTAGTACTTGTTCCAATGATTCATTAGCAGAATCTGTAATGTATGCAAAAAGCACTAATGAAAAGTGCAGTCTTGGTCACAGCGTGCAGTATTCCTGGGGGACTTGCAGGAGTAAATGACATTAATTTTCTGCTTAGGCTGAACGTTTAATATGAAACCAATCAGTATCAGTTTCCCAGCAGTCCTGGATCTACAAGGGGGCTGATGTACTTGAACGTTTTAAAATATTCTTTAAATGCTGCTGTTGCAGTTTGTCAGCTGTAGGAAGGCTGTTTGAAGTCTTTTTCATGACTGTGATGAGCTGCAGGAAGAAAAGATTTGACGAAAATTTTTAGAAAGATGCATGAAAACATCCAGCTGGCAGTGGATTATTTGAGCATGGCATAAACATAAATCCAGTATCTGGTAATGATTATGTTTCAGAAACATGCTTGTAATTAATTTAAAGAAGAAAAGCTAGTTTTTCTGGAACAGACAAACTAAAAAGAATACGTTTGTGAAGGCATCATTGTAAAATCTTTCCTCCTTTATTTTAAATTAAATTTCTCTTTGGAACATAGTTTCAGGTATCTTTTCACGGGAGTGAATTGATGTGGGCCTTGGGGGAGGTGGAATAAATGAGTGTAGTGAGTAAAAATGCCTTTAATCAATTACTACTTTGACCAAAATACTCAAAGGGAATAAACAAATCGATGCCAAGGCACAGGTTCCAGGACACTACAGGGTGGGCTGTGCTCTGCACGTGAATTACCTGTTCAGGTGAACTCAAAGCTGTGTGCAGAGATCCTCTGCCTGTTATGATCTGATGTTGTGCTGGTTCAGTATTCTCTGAATGAGCTAGAAATCATGTGTGGATGTGCAGTATTAGGTTGTGCCACTAAATGTTATGTTTTGTCAGCTCAAAAGTGGTCAGCTAGTTGCCATGTTAATTCCCTTCCCTCATATCTGTGTATGCAGGGAGCTGCTGGAGTTCCAAGGGGATAGTTTTGTGTATATTCATATAACTTTTAAGCCAGCTTTCTTTGCACTGGAGGGCAGGGGAAAGGTGTAAGTCGTTTGGAAATTACATCCTAAGCAGCAGCTTTTCTGACTGTCTGTTCTTCCATGATAATAATCGGGAATAAGGTTTGAGATGTGAACATTGCTGCCCATGCACTGCCAGAATTTGAGTGTTCTCAACCAGCCTATTTCTGGCCTGAGTGAAGAGGTGTTTGTGAGGCCCTGGAACCTCTGTCACCCACAGAGGGTTGGCTCTGAATAGCTGCAGCAGCAGCACAATTGTGCTGTTTCTTCAGTGAGCTCCACCTTTCCAGCTGCAAGCCCTTGTACAGTGGATGCCAGAGCAGGTTTAGCAACTTTCCATCAGGGATTCCCTGTCTCTTCCCAGGAGGCTGTGAATATCTGCTAAAACTCCCTTTCTTCTCCCCTGCCCCTCCACCCTCAGGCCACTTGGCAGGTTTTTGTCAGCTCCAGGCCAGGCCTGACCTCTGTTCTCATCTTTTCCCTTCTGCGGTCGCTCCTCCCTGAGTGCACAGTAGCACCCAGAGCCCTCAGTTTATGAAGGAAGGAGAGCTAAGGATGGTGTATGAGGTACATCCATTTTCTAGGAAAAGAACTCTCAACATCTGTGAGCAAACCCGGACTGCCAGGGTCTCGATCCTCAGCCAGAAAAGATGGTAAAATCCACTGACAGAGGACAGTGGCAAGAGAGAGCAGGGCATTGCTGGAGGGGAGGGTTGAGCCAGACATGCCCAGTCCTGAGACTGTCCAGCGCTTACTGAGGCAAATCCCGGGAGAGAAGGATGCAAGTGTCTAATTAAAGATAGAACTGACATTTGGTTATACAGAGGGCTGATGGCATTTGCTGTCTGTGTTTTTCTGACTGTGTGTGCAACAACCTTAAAATACATTCTTGTGATCTTCTCTGGTAGGCTGTGCTTCGGTGTGCAGTGTTTGGGGGAGAGAGAGCAGGAAGTAACTTTGTGGGTATGAAACTTACCTTTTGTCAAAATGCTTATCTTTTGTCATTTTCTGCTTTCTCTGGAATTTTTCAGGAAATGTTGGCAGCATATCAAAATATTAAATATAAAGGCTGTAACGTTGGGATGTTGTCACTTTCTATCAGCAGGGATAACAGGCGGGGTTTAATGGCTGCCCTGCTACTCCTTATCTCAGCTTCTCAGCAGAGAAATCCAGTTGATTCTTCTTGTTTTGTCTCATGTGTCTCAATAGGGTATAAGTTAAGAGAAGCTCTCTGGGTTTCATCGGTCCCCTCTTATCTAACAGTTTATCCCAGTTTTTATTGCTGCCATCTAAGCAGTTACTCTTTTAGCTACCATGTTCCTTATGTTGGTGTTGTACCTGAACATAACTTGTTTTTCGCCTTTCTGATGCCTGACAGTGGGGCAGTGCTTAGGAATTGTGAGATGTTGTAGATGCTTATGTGTGGTGAATTTGGTTGTGTTCCTCAGTTTTATCTCCCCTCCGTTTTTCAGAATGTCTCAGTGTCTTCCCATTCCTTTTTCTTCTTTTTCATCAAATGTAAAACTCTTGTCATTTATGTGCTATAGATTTAAAATTTTTTAAAAAAATCTAAGTATCTTAATCCTGTTAGATTTTGATTTGGCATTGCGTTTAAATCTTACTGGCTTTTAAATATTTTGAACCTTTGGACAACTGGACCTGCACAGCTGATGGATTCAGGAATGACAGGGGTTGGCAGGAGGGAAGGTGAGGATGTGTTATCACTGTGTGCCATGTCAGTGAAGGGGATGTTCAGGAACTTACTGAAAGTTCCCTTTGAGGCTGAGTTCTGCTGCTCTGGGGTTTGCATGCAATGGTAATGACTTCACCTAAACCAAACCTTTCTCTGGAACTTTGGTGTTACATTTCCTTTCTAGCTGCTGGTCAGACCTGAGTTTAGGTCTGGAGAAAAGTTACTTAGAAACACAGCTGTGGCTTTTCAGAGCTGAGCTGTGAGGAAAAACACTCTGAAACTCAGCGTATCCTTCTGGGCACCCCAGAATGGACACTTAACACTAGGTGAGGTCTTCTTTATCCAAGAATTCCACTGTTTTAACTTTTGAGCTGAAACAAACACCGTTGGCTCTCTGCTGACATAAACATGAGGAAATGTATTGGAGGATTCAAATAATTTGCACCAAAGGAGGTGCAGGACCACACATGAAATGAGACTTGAACAGCTCCTGGTTACCTTACAGGTGTTCAGTAATGGAGTGTTGGGTACTGTGAATTAGATGATTTGATTTCACTGCAGACTTTGGTTTTGCCTTAGTTTTGAATAAGATGTGTTTGGAGTTTATTTGGAATTGAAGCTGTGTTCCAGTTGGGATAGCTGGGGAAAAAATACAATGATACCTTTATCTTTGTCCCTGCATGTGCAAAAATGTGCTGATTTGGAAGTGTGCAGGGGGTTCTTTGTGTTCTTGCACTGGAAGAGGTTTATAAAATCATAAAATGATTTGGGTTTAAAGGGTCCTCAAAGCTCTTCCAGTTCCACCCACTGCCATGGGCAGGGACATCTCCCACTATCTCAGTTTGCTCCAAGCCCCATTCAGCCTGGCCTTGGTCACTTCCAGCTTCTCTGGGCACCCTGTGCCAGGGCCCCACCACTCTCACAGGAAGGAATTTCTTCCAATATCCCATTTAAACCTACCCCCTGTTAGTGAGAATCCATTCCCCTGTCCTGTTAGCTGTAAATAATCCCATCTTCGTTGTAAACTCTCGTCAAGTACTGGAGGGCTGCAATTAGGTCTCACTGGAGCCTTCTTTTTCCCAGGCTGAACGATCCCAGTTCTCCCAGCCTTTATTGATGCTGAAATGTAACTGAGCATAGTGGGTGTGAGAGCTGAGAATTTTTTTCTGGTGTTTCGCACTCTGTAAATTGTGATAGTATTAAAAAAAAACCAAAACCTGAAGAACCAAAGCCCCAAAATCAGTGGTAAAAATAGAGTTTCTTAATTAATTCTTTTTATTGTAGTTTCTGTTGAGCTTCATATCTTAACAGTACAGTCTGGGCTAATGCTCATGTGGCATATCTGGTTTACAGGGCTCGTTCTGGCCTCCAGCTGCAGAATTCTTCACTCTTGTGAGCAGTGACAGGACCCAGGGAGTGGCTGGAGCTGTGTCAGGGAGGGTTAGGTTGGATATCAGGGAAAGGTTCTTCCCTCAGAGGGTGCTGGGCAGTGCCCAGGCTCCCCAGGGAATGGGCACGGCCCCGAGGCTGCCAGAGCTCCATGAATGTTGGGACAGCGCTTTCAGGGATGCCCAGGGTGGGATTGTTGAGGTGTCTGTGCAGGGCCAGGAGTTGGACTGAGTGATCCCTGTGGGTCCCTTCCAGCTCAGGATAATTCTGAGTCTATGATCTGGCCACCTTCCTGAAGGCTTCTCAGGCTCTGATTATGTAAATTAACGTGATGGTAAAGTGCTGCTATGTCCCCGGTGAGAGGTGAGGTGCAGTGAGAGGAGTTACCCATCTATTCCTCATGTTCTGTTGGTGTGTAGAAATCCAGTGCATTCAAGGGTCAGGCTGATTCTGCAGCTGTGGCTGAGCTGTACCATACACGTGTAAGTTGATCACGTCCAAAGCAGTGCAGGCCTCAAATTCTTTCCAAAAAGGTTTGTTGTGTCAGGAAGAGAAAGCATCACTTCAGAGTGAAGGACATGGCCATTTTGCCTGACTCTCCCAACCTTCCTCAGGCCGCATCAATGGAGCACATCCAGGGAGCTTGGAAGACCATCAGCAATGGGTTTGGACTCAAGGATTCTGTCTTTGATGGCCCAAACTGCATTTCACCCACCATTGTCCAGCAGTTTGGTTACCAGCGCCGGGCGTCTGACGATGGCAAAATCTCGGATACTTCCAAAACCAGCAACACCATCCGTGTTTTCCTGCCCAACAAGCAGCGCACCGTGGTGAGTCTGTGCTACCTTTAGCTCAGGAATGTTGTCCTGTTCCCACTGCTAGCCCTGGGATGTGGATCTGGCATGAGAAATACCCAGCTTCAAAAGGGTCTTACTGTGATCAAGTGATTGCCAGCAGTTGGTTGATTTTAGAGCACATACTCTGAAAAGTCTGTATTTTGAGAAGCTGTATTTCTCTGCCTCAGTGCTGTGAATTTTCTGATGTACATGAGCATATTTCATATTAAAAGGCAGTTGTTGGCTGACCTAAACAATGATTGCTGTATGACAGTTCTGTCACCACTGGATGCTCACAGTGAAGTGTGGGGGTTAAAGCTGAAGTGAAACTTCTTGAGGGAACGCTTCTGTTCAGTTTCTTGGAGCTGAGTGTACCTAATAATAGCATTACACAAAGTTCCTTGAAGTCTAAATTAAGTGTCTGTGTGTACTTGAGATAACTCTATTTTCCTGCATTTCTGTCTCTTCTATATACGACTTGTGCAAAATCTTGTTTCATAAACACTTAATAATTGTAAGGAAATGATATAAACTTAAAAAATGGCTTCAGAACTTCCTTTTCAGGAGTATAAAAGTGCGCTTTGTTTGTGCAGCTTTCCTGGAATTTCTAAAGAAAATGAAAATTTAAAAAAAAAATGGCCTTCTACTCCTGGAAAAGATTAAAGAAGTTCTGCAGTCACTGCCTAAATGTTTTATTGGGTTTTTTTTTCTTCCTTTGGTCACAGGTGAATGTGCGAAATGGGATGACCTTACATGACTGTCTCATGAAGGCACTGAAAGTAAGAGGTCTGCAGCCAGAATGCTGTGCAGTTTTTCGACTCCTTGCTGAACCAAAAGGGTAAGAGTGAAACTTCCACCCAGACAGTGTAAAACTCTTGGGTTTGGGATAGCAGCAGTAATGCTTTCTTCCCCTCTGGCTAGTTTCTTTTAAAAGCAGTTTGGTTGTGAACACTTCCACGTTGCTTTCTTTGCTCTCTTCTAGGCTAGCTCTGTCAACTTCTTGGGTAGTAACAATTTTATTTTTGTTTCAAAGCTAAATATTGAAAATACTTAAAATGGAGGGATTCACTTAAGTGCCTGCAGCCCCTTAGTGAGGGTTTTGCCATGCTCTAGATGAAGTGATGCCTTCATATTTGAGGTGCATTTCTGTGCTGCATTTTAAGTTGGTAAATTCAGTGTTGGTGATTCTTAGCCCACTTCCCTGAACGTCTTTGTGCTCGTTTTTAGGGTTCTGCATTCCTCTACAGCTTTCCAATGTTTGGATTTAAAACTCACTTCAGATATTCCTTATCTTTTTGTAGGACCGGGGATGCTGCTAATAAATGCCTAAAGATTGTTTTACAAGCTGAGGGAGTGAAGGTATCACATGGAGTTAATACACTTGGCTTCACACCTCCTAAGGCTTGGACTTAAAGCTCCCTGTAGCCTCAGGCATTTGTGGGGTTGCATCCCTGAGCAACTTGAGGCCATTCTGGGGTCACCAGTACTGTCTGTGCCCAAGCACCTGATTTAGCTTTTGTGCCACTGACTGTCACTCATAATTTGTTATATTTATAAGGATATTTCTGTGACTCCATTACAGCTTCTGAGTGCTTTATGTCAAATATTATACATAAATAACTTGTTTAAAAATGAGCAGAAAAAGAAGTGACTTGCAATGTGTTCCAAGTTGCTTCTGATTTTTTGAGTGAAAGACTCTGAGATCTACCTCACTATAAGAGGTAAGGCATGCTTTTTTTGGTATTTGTTTTCAGTTTGCTCAAGAAAACTCACAAAACATAATTGTTGATGAGGCCAGACTTATCTCCAAAGTGATTTTGTTGCCCTCATTTTCTCTTTCAGAAAAAAAGTGCGTTTGGATTGGAACACAGATGCTGCCTCCCTGATTGGAGAGGAGCTGCGAGTGGACTTCCTGGATCATGTCCCACTCACCACACACAATTTTGTAAGCTTTTCCTGCTCTATATTTGGATTAATTTGTATCAATTGAACCACATATTTGGCCACAGAATGTGCTGGGCATTAGATTTTATTTTGAGTTTCTGTGCACAGGGATTTTCAGAAGTTCTGTTTGATTCCTTCATCCCTGTTCCCCACCAGTTAGATTGGCTGAACATCAATTTGCAGTGAAATGCCAAAATTGTGTTCATTACATTGGTCATCTCCAGGTGTCAGAGATTGTGAAAGCTCACGTTAGGCATATTCCTCACAGGTCTGATGAGTGCCGTTTTTATTTCATATGAATAACTGAGTAACTGTCGTATCAAGGTAACCATGTCTTTAAAATCTAGAAAGCAGGAGGAATTTGTGTTTTCAGTGTCTGGCTCATCAGTCAAAAAGGCTGGATAAGTTCAGCAGCTTTATGGGACTGGTGGTATTGTACTGGATATTCAGGGATACTGTTAATTCTGCAGCCCATGACATTGTTTTGTGAGCTGATGCTGCTTTAAATTTGATTGTTTTTTGGGGGAATTAAAGGCTTTAGATTTGTAGTTTCTTCTCAGAAATGGATTCTTGATTCAGTACAGAACAAATAAGTAGAAGGTGGTTCTGTGTTTTGTGGTTGGGTTTTAGCTTTTTAAAATTGTTTTTTTTACAAACAGAGCATATCAAGGTACAACTCTAACAGTTGTACCTTGCATTATTTTATCCTGCCTGGGAAGGAACACTGTTCCTGTATTTTAGCCTTTTTGTTGTTTTGTTCTAGAAATACATTGTGCCAAGTGGCAAACCTAAATTTACATCCAGTGGGAAGGTTAGGATTGATTTCTGAAACCTGAAAGTCACTTTACTTCTACATTACATTTTAAAAAAACTACAAAAAATACCATGTGCAGTTGGTCAGCAGAAAATTAGTATTTTCCTCCAGATCTGGAAGAAGGTGAAATTTGGAGCCTTCCTCCAAAGTATGCTCTGGAGGAACAAACCCCTTGGTTCATTTTTAATCTTTTTTTCATACTTCAGAAGCTTTTAAGAAAATAAAGTCGGCTGCTATTTAAAAAAAGCAGAAATTCCTTAGACTATTTTAATTACTAAGGAATTTATTTCTCATGCAAGGGATATTGGTTAGTCATAAACATCAAGAGTTTTGGCTATTAAAAAAAAAAAATGAGATGGGCCTTCCAATTTGATCCTCTTTCACCTCTTTAGTGTTACTGAAAGCAAACAAAACCCCAGCTCTTGGCCCACACAGCTCTGTCACCTTGCTGAGCAAAAATACTGCTTTTCTTTCTCTTTGTGAATAAAACCCTCAGTGTTTCTAAACTTTTGGGTTTCTAACCGAACTGGAAATCTACACCTGAAAATTCAAGTGTGGTTTTAAGCTCCCTAGCAATTTGGGGGCTCTGATAGCATTTTAGCATGGTTATTAATTTCTGTTCGTCTCTGAAGGTCCAAATCTCCGTTAACGAAGGATAATTAGCTGGGATTAATTACTTGCTGTGTTCTCCAGGCTCGGAAGACATTTCTGAAGCTTGCCTTCTGTGACATCTGCCAGAAGTTCCTGCTCAATGGCTTTCGGTGTCAGACATGTGGCTACAAATTCCACGAGCACTGCAGCACCAAGGTGCCAACCATGTGTGTGGACTGGAGCAACATCAGGCAGCTCTTGTAAGGACTGTTCCTTTCTAATGGCAGCAGGAATTCTGTCTGACAGTTGGGTTTTTTTTTTTTATCTCTTGTCACAGAGATACTTTTTGGTTGTTGGGAAGTGCAGTCCGTCCCTGTGATCAGTGTGCAGAATTGTGTGTTGATTTCATGAAACAGCCAGCAATGAGTGTCTGTTCCCAGGGGGAGAAGGCCATTCACATGAACTGCATTTTGTTCCTGCTCTGAATTTTAATGTTCTGGACAAGCAAACAAATACCTTGAGTGACCAGGCAGTTGCTCTAATGCCCTCTGTTTGAACAGGGGGACAGCAGTTCCTCTCACACAGCACTTCTGTTAGGAATAAAACAGGTCATGATTCAGTTGGATTTTAGCTGTTGGGAGCATTAGTGTTCAGAATTGCCACAACTTCTGACACTGCTGAAAATGGTGAATGGTGAGAAAACTGAGAAGGATAATACTTTCCTAATACCAGTTACAAAAAGTTGAAAATTATTATGTTAGAAGAAGTCATTTTATGCAAAAGTGTTAAAACCTGTAATTGTTTTTATGTGTCTCAGTGGTTGTAATTTTTTATAACTAAACTTGATGTAGTTATCCATTTTCTCATACTGACTAATAAAGTGCAGGATGACTTGTGCCACTTGGTGATACCTGGCTTTACTAGAATTTCATTGTGTCAAGTACCCTTTCAGGAAATTTGAAGTCTGATAGAAAAAGATTCTGGTCTCAAGTTTAGAAAAGAACACGTGGAACTTTTCTTTGGGAGTCTGAAGGCAGAAATTTTAGTTGTACCCAGAGGAAAAACATGATGTAACGATAGGAATGTGTTAATGAAATGAATCATGCTGCAAAGAAACAGCCCTTCAAATTTTCAGCTTTCAAGAGCATTGTACAGGAGGTAGTGTAGCAGTTGAAATTGTAATTGTTTTTGTTGATATTTCAGATTGTTCCCAAATTCAAATATCAGTGACAGTGGTGTCCCTGCACTACCTCCCTTGACAATGAGACGGATGCGGGAGTCTGTCTCCCGGATACCTGTTAGGTAAGCTTGTATTTCCTGTCATTTCTCTTTTGGGAAATACACTTGTTTCAAAACAATCAATCCAAAACAACAAAAGACCCCCAGCTCCTCCAAAGCAGAGCAGTCTGATACAGAAGGTTGGGATGAATGTGCAAGGCAGCAATGCCACTTCATCACAGATGATTCTTTCTTGTTCTTAGATTCACCAAAGCAGAGTTGAGATTTTATATTTTTGAATTCTAGTCTTAGAATTTTAAGGTAGAGTATTCAAGGCTTTATGGAGACCTTTGTTTTCCTGCCTAAGAAAATCCAAAGCTCCCTTTTGGTATTTTTGTGAATTAATTTAATTTTATCTGATCAGGTAGTGTGCATCAAGGGTTTGTATCTCGTGGTGGATGATTCACATCCATAAACTGAAATAATGCTCTGATGTTATAATGACAGATAGGAGTTTAAAGAGAGAACAGTGGGAACTGAAAATATGCTCCTCTTAAAAGAAAACCTGATGCCTAAAGAGAACATTCCTGTAGTGTTAAGTGCTGAAATGAAATGGTGTCCCTTTCCAAGGGGCCTGATCCTAACGTGTGCCTGTGTTCTTTTCCTTGAAATTCTAGAGGCTGAAGAGGGCAGGCCAGCTTTTGTTTTTTCTGCACCCATTTGAAAAATCTGTTCAGGAATGAGGCACAGAGCACGTAGCTGACTTGTAAATGGTTCTATGTATTCATTTCTTTATTTTAATGGGAACTGTATCAGGGATTGATCTTTGCCATCTTACTCTTATTTCCAGTGTTGTTGAACAGTGACTTATTAACTTTACAGATGTTTTGAAGGGTTTTGTGAAGGCTGGCCTATTTCAGTTAGGATACATGTGTGTTTTGGGATCCTTGTGGTATGAATGACCTTAGCTGTGATTTATAACTCTTTGTTGAGCTGGATTTTAAGTCTTGGCCTCCTTTTAACTGGTGTTGGGTTTCATGACTTCCTTGCTGGCAGTTCTGTGCAAACCATTGAACAGTCGTGCAAACCTTTACAAATTCAGGGCTTAAGCTCTTAAGCTGTGCATTTAACAGGCTTTAAATGAGCAGTTTGTTTAATTTCACAGACCTGAATTCACCTATCAGAGCCAGTATTTTGTCAGTGTATTAAATGTGATTTAATGGGAATTGAGGTGAATTGTGGCAAAATTGGTAACGGCAGAAACAGACTTCAGCTAAACACACTAATTAAGTATGTGAGCTGACAAAATCTTCAAGTTTTTAAACTTTATTTCTTGAGTTAAACTGGGAATGATTCAGCTGACGAAATAGGTTAGTTGATGTGTAAATCCCAGCTTTCTCTCTGTGTGGAACTGTGTGTGTATTGCTTTTGGACAGGTTACATTGAACAATGTTTTTCAATTGCCGGAGGTGAAAAAAAATAACCACAACTTTCTCTTTCTCTTCTCTTTCTTCCTCAGCTCCCAGCACAGGTATTCTACCCCTCATGCCTTCACATTCAATGCATCCAACCCTTCCTCTGAGGGCTCTCTGTCCCAAAGACAGCGCTCCACATCCACCCCAAACGTGCACATGGTCAGCACTACAATGCCCGTAGACAGCCGGATAATCGAGGTAATGCTGCTGGCAGCAAAGAGCACAGAGTTCAACTAAAACTGCCACTGCCCACCTAATAGTCACTGGTTGGTTTTCCTTCTTGGCTTTCTGTCATTTGCTCACTGTTTGCCTTAGTTGGCTGAGTGGTGAAGAGTATAGGAGACACATTTGCATAGGAAGTTAATAATTTAATCTTGCAGTCTATCAACTTTGCTGGAGTAATAGGCAGATTTTAAGGGTCTGTAAAGATGGGGTAGAGCTTAACAATTAAGAAGCTCAGTTTTGTGCAGAAACGCATTTTAAGCATGTCTGAAAATGTTCTCCTAGTTTTAAAAGTCTGGGTTTGTTGTGGGGCTGGTGTTTTATTTTAAATCAGACTAAAGGTGCTCTAAGTCTGAGTGTAGTTTTTAGACTTGGAATGCTCAGGTCAAAGCTTCCTGGTGATCTGTTCTGCGTTACACCTCTATGGAATGAACAGCAATTCTGGGCTTGTGGGCTAAAGCCAGCTCTGTCTGAGACTATTTCTGCTGTTCCTTGCCTTCAAGTACCTTTTGTTGTGTTTTCCTACCTTAGACTGGCAGTGAGGGACAGCTCTTGGAAATCAGGCCTAAAGTGGTTGGGTTTTTTTTAATTTTGTTTTGTGATAACCTTAACAAAAACAGTGGTGTGCAGGAAAGGCTGGCAAAACAAAGTGCTGAGCTGCAGGACTTGGAAGAGAGAGCAGTGTTTGATGCTTTTGCCTCTGGAATAGTTGAGAAACTCTTTAGGCCAAGCAGAAGCCTTTGACTGCTGAGTTCACCTGCATCTTCAGCTGGTGATTTATGGGCTTCTGTGAAATGTGAAGGTGCTCTAAGTGAGCTAGAGAATTCTCTGCACCTTGGGAACAGAACAAAAGTGCCCTGCAGCCCCGGGAAGCGTTTTTGGTCAGAGGCTTTGTGTCAGCTGGGGTTTATGGGGAAAGGGGTCCTCCCTTTCTCTTTGGGCTTCTTTGGCTCACAGCCCTTTTGCTACTTCAAGGCCTGGCTGAGCATCTTCGGTGGCACAAACCACAGTGAAGCACTCAAGAAAGAGAATATGAATTATTGACCTTCGTAGAGTGATGAGTCTGTAAGGAGACATTGCTTTCTTTATTCTTTACACAGAGCAGTAAAGGCAGAAGTGCTTTCCAGTCTGGTTCTTCACATCATAAAAACAGTTGTGTCCTAAAGGCTTTTAAAAGGCCCCAAAACAATGAAAAAAGAAAACGTAGTAGACTTTCTAGTACACCAGGAGAAAAACCGTCATAATGAAGTGGTTTACCCAAGGATAAATCTTAGTGAACTTCTGGGTTTGAGCATGAATACTTAAAAATTTTACTGAATTTAATTATCATTTATCAAGCAAATTAGGTTACTTTTTCTTTTATTTAGCCTAACACTTAAGTTTTGAAAATTTTTTTTTATACTTCCTCTGTTCTTTTCTTTTATCTCTGACTGTGTTGGCCTAGAATAACAGCCTGAATGCTTCTCCCAGCTCCTGGTGCAGACGGTTTTGTTTGAGGGGAAGAGTAGGTATTTCCTTGGTGCCTTTTGTTTTCTTGTGATTAACAGGATTGCTATAACTTGTAAGCCATGGCAGTGTCCACGCGAAGTGTTTAATCTGGAGCTGATTTGATGAGAACCTTTCCAGCATGTTTATACTCAAATATTGAGGCTGTTAATTGGAAGAGGCAAATTGATAAAGAGCTTCGTGTTTGGATTAGCTGGCTGAATTCATCCTCCTCTGAATTTGAATAGGCTTGGATTAGAGATGCATTTGGTCACACAGCCTGTAAAGCAAAACCTTCTCAAACGCATCCATTGAGTGGCATTTTCCCTCTGGAAACTATTTTTATTGACTGTAGCCATACAAAGCCCTGAGATTAAGAACACGTTGTACTGTTTTTATTTCCCATCAAAGTAAAGTTGACAGACTACAGCACTGTGGATGGGGTTATTTGTGTTGGAAGAACAACTCTAAAGAACAGGGGGTTTGATTTGTTTGCTCTTGAATTCATAAGCAATTAAGAAAATATTCACATCAGGATTAAATCTCAAAAATACATTTTTAAAGTAAGAACTCCATATACAGAAGTATGAGAAACATTTTAAATTCCTTAGTTATCCTTTGCCAGCTTTCTTGAAAGTGGTTACATTCTCAGGCTGATGTATAAAACAAATCACTTGTTGCTCATTCAGGTTCTGAAAGGTTTTTATTACCCTTAAAATGGGCAAAAGTAGTAAATTGAAGAGTTCTTCCTTGGTAGTTCATGCAGATTTTAATCCACTCAGGTGCTGAGCAGTGGCAATCTGCAAGAATGCTGTACATAGTCCAGCCTGGGGGAATGCAACTAATTAGCTAAAATAATGGATTTCATAACAAAATCTTTGCCAAGGATAATCTTAATTTGAAACTGTGTAGTGGAATGTGGGCTTGCTCTGTCCTCCTATGAAACTTTACATTTATTATTCTACGAATTAGTTAGAGAGTTTGAATTGACTTCTATTAACTTTGACAGTGTTTAACCTCTCTGTAGTGCATGTTCTTGCTTTGTACTTACACAGTCCCTGGATATTTTACCTTTCCTGTTTGTACTTGGGGATAATACAAATGGCAGGTGAGAAAAGCTGTGGAGTGCTGTTTGTCAGAGCTTAGTTCTCTCTTGTGCATGGCTGTAGAGTTGTGTTGTGCCCGTGGCATGAGGTGAGACTTGTGGCACTGTCCTGGTGACCTGTGGGAAAACACTGCTCAAATGCCAAATTCCTTGTGGGAATATGCTTGGGAAAGTAGATGGGTTTGTGTAGGGGCACTTGATGTAGCCTTTTTGGGGGGTTGCTGTAGTGGTAGAGTTATTTCACAATGTATATTGAGTTGGAATATTTTGGGGGTTTTTAAAAGTCCTACTTTTAACCCAAAAGCTGTTTGGGAGTTGTCCCCTGGGAACAGAGGCCATCTCAGGAGCTCTGTCCACACCTGGAACATGAGCATGAAGTGCAGGGGGAATGCAGACAGTACTGCTGGTGTTTCTTCTTGTTTTGCGTCCTTTTTTCCCCCTTTTTGGTAGCAGTACTTTTAATATGCTGTGAATCTCTTCCCTGTTTTGTAAGAATTCACCAATTGCATGGGTTTACTGCAGGATTGGGATGATGAGCAAATCCCCAATCCTGGAGGTGTTGGCCAGTACTGTATTGCACTTGACCAAAACTGTCACAGCAATTTCCACACCGTCCCTGCTTGTTCCTCTGTGTGCTCTCGTATGTTTATTAACTTTATTATCCATCTTCTCTGTTTCAGGATGCAATTCGAAGCCATAGTGAATCAGGTACGGTTTCAAAAATCAAATATTTTCTAATATGATTTTATTTCTTTGTTTTCTTTTTCATAAACTATTTTCTTATATTTCTTTATTAAAGCCTCACCTTCTGCTCTGTCTGGAAGTCCTAACAATATGAGCCCAACTGGCTGGTCTCAGCCTAAAACCCCAGTCCCAGCCCAAAGAGAGAGAGCCCCTGGATCTAATACACAAGAAAAAAACAAAATTGTAAGTATGAGATATTTGTGTTGATTAAAAAATAGTTAAACTATGCTGGGAGTAGTGGTGTGTTGGGGTAAATTTCTACACTTTAAGGTGCAGGTAATCTTGGATTGTTCTGCACTGTGTATACAATAGCAATTTAATTTTAGTTAATTTGGGGATGATGGCACTATTGCCTTGGGCTATAAATACCCACAACAAAGTGTTCTGGGTTGCAAATGAATTTCAGGCAGTGGTGTGACATTGTTTGTCAGTGCAGATCCAAGGATTAAATCTTTTAAATCTTTAGAGGTTACATCTTTTTGATTCTGTTTTAATGTCTTTAAAGCTGGCCTTATCAGCGCTATTTCCACTGCATTGCCACAGTTTCCACAGAAAGTGGATATTGACAATGCCTTCATTTTCTTTGGAGAGTCAATGTTTCAGGGATAAACAGATTAAACAAAATGCAAGTTTTCCCTCAAAGGTTTGGTTTAAACTTAGGGATGGGAAGAAAGAAAGAAAAGTTAGAATAATAATTAATAATGTCTTGGATTTTTTGAAGGCTTCTAAGCTTTCAAAATGAAAGGAGAATTACTAAGTGGGATTACAATTTTTTGCTCACTTAGACATTAGAGAATTCTGCTCTCATCTGTTTGGCTTATTCCATTTAAATATGTAAAAGAGTTCCAGAATTTTGAAGAAGCCAGTAACCTTAAATATTTCAGATGTCTTTAAATAGCTATAAAATACTGGTTCCTCTTAAGATCTAAGATTACGATGTAAGTTTCCAGTGCAGAACTAAATGATAAAGTCTTCGGCAGTTTTAAGACATCCAAGAAAAATGTGATGGTTTGTTGTTTGGGTTTTGTACTAAAAACCCCACCACCCCTCACAAATTGAGGAGAAAAGCAAAAATCCAAACTGCAGGACAAAACCCTCAAGGTTTCAGGTCATCTAGAACTTGTATGAAGGAAATTACTGAATTTCTTGTGTATGTGTGTGTGTGTGTGTGTGTATAACATAAGTGATTAAAAGCTAAAATCCCTGTGAATTGTTGTTGCAGAGGCCTCGTGGCCAGAGAGACTCCAGTTATTACTGGGAGATAGAAGCCAGTGAAGTCATGCTCTCCACCAGGATAGGCTCAGGTTCTTTTGGAACAGTTTACAAGGGCAAATGGCACGGTGAGTTCTTGGCAAGGGTTGATGTGGTGGGACAGCGATCCAGGGAAAATGGATTTAACAGTGCTGGGTGTTCATCTACCACCAAAGGCACCAGGGAAGAAACAGGACCTTCCTTGTAAGAGCAGCACTGAAATCAAAGCAAAGCACAGACACCAAAACCTGAATCTCACAACTTCATCTCCATTTTCACTACATCAAGCTCTTCATTCCCATGTTCTAGCCCAGCTTGTTTTCTGAAAAGGGTTTGCTTTCCATGAGCACGACTGAATTAGCTGGGAAATTCCACAGCCTGATGTTAAATTTTATTTACCTTTCTCAAATACCTTTGTGGCTTAATTAACATGCTTCATTTCAAGGTGGGAGGGAAGCGAAATCAGCATAAATTGCTTTTGCTGTGGAGTTTTTTCAATGAAAAAATGCTTAATGTGAGAGTTTGATATGTAGTGAGTGGGAATATTTGGAAAACAGGCACACTGCAGAGCTGCAGAATTTGTTTCCAAATTCATGGCTTATGATTTTGAAAAGAAGCACACAGAAACCGCTCCAGGCCCTAATTTAAATAGCAGTATTGTCATTAAAAAAGCTGACAAAACAAATCTGGAAACTTATCTGCTGCCCACTATTTTTACTGAGTAAATACTTGCATGTCTTAATGCCCAAATACTGTCAGCAGCAAGGGAAGCACTATAGTTACACTAAAAGTAATGAACAGTTTCTGATTTTCATTATGGAACTGAAATGGAACACAGAAAGCAAGAGGAAAAATAAATTCAGTAAGATCCCCTTGAACAAGGTAATTAAAAAAATAACTTCTTGGTAATATTTATTTTAATAGGACATTTGTTCCTTTTCATATATCAAGAATTAAATTATTAATTAAAGAAATTCTGCATTAAGGAGAGGTGTTAGCTTTTCTAATGTGCTTAAGTGAAGGGCTGTACCTTCCTATATATTTTATATCTATATAAGCAGTATTTAACTTTGGTAATAAAACCACAAAGGTGTGTGTATATATGTCCTGCAAAAAGCATTCTAGCCAGCCGTAGCCCTTAAAAGATAGAAGTGTGTGAACAATTAATGACTTTTTCCATTAGACTGGAGCTCAGGTGAATTAGTTGCTTGATACCACAGAAATTTGTCTGCAGGGAAATCTTGACCTTTGTACTAATTAGCAGAGGTGTGCTATGCACAAATTAGGAATTTTAATTAGCTGATGTATTAATATTGTTTTGGAGAGTTAAAAAACCTGCATTTTTAGTAATTCTTCTGGTAAATGTGTTTACAGGGGATGTAGCAGTGAAGATCCTAAAAGTTGTAGACCCAACCCCGGAACAGTTCCAGGCTTTCAGGAATGAAGTGGCTGTCCTGAGGTGAGTTGGTGTTCCAGTGCTAAATTCTGGTGTTCCAGGGGCTGCATTTGACTCCCAGCCCTCCTTTGAACCTTCTGGCCCAATATTCTGTGTTTGATAGGCATGAAAAGCAGATTTCCAGAGAAGTACTAAAAAGACAGCCATAGTTCAGAGTATTTCTGTGGTGTGTTAACACCCACAATTGTCCAAATCACACTGGCCAGTAAAAGGCGAGGGTTAATGAATTCTGCCGTAATTCTCACTGTAAGGCAGAATACTTGAACTGTTCCTCTTAAAATTTCAGCATAATAACTTTTTTTTCCCCCTTAAACATACACACTGATAGTGTAACTGTTTTCTGCCTTCAGATACTGAGGTTTTGTAGTGTCTAAAGAAGTATCTGTGTGGTTACTCCTGAAAAAGATCAAATTAGATACACAAAAACCATCTCTTCATCTGATAATTCCTTTAGGGTTTATAGTTCTCCTTTGGTTTCCTCTTGGGATTCAGTGTTCTAGCTAAACTTGTTACTTGTTTACAGCTTTCAGGGTGATTTGTCATTCCAGTAACTTTTGATACCACTTGCAAGTGTGACTGTTGGGTATTGATGTCCAAACATTTGAATTTTCATGATGTATTTTTCTTAAATATTGATTTTAAATAACTAAAAGGAAGTATTGTAACTAAAAGTATAAAAATACTACAAAACAAAAAATTGGCAACCGTGGCATATTTTTATTATTTGTAAACCCAAACTTGACTCACACATTGGCCTAGGACTCAAAAGATGAAATTCCTTCAGTCAGGGGTGCATTTTAAAAGCCTTGGAAAGTGTTTTTTCTGCAGCCACTGACTCCTCTTTGTGCTGTCTGCTAGGAAGACCCGGCACGTGAACATCCTGCTCTTCATGGGCTACATGACCAAGGACAACCTGGCCATTGTCACGCAGTGGTGTGAGGGCAGCAGCCTCTACAAACACCTGCACGTGCAGGAGACCAAGTTCCAGATGTTCCAGCTCATCGACATCGCCCGGCAGACGGCGCAGGGCATGGAGTGAGTGGGATCAGCTCTCCTTGCCGTGGGCTTTCCTTCTCTCCCCAAACCTGAAACGTGGAGTGCTGGAAGAGCCAGAATGGGCTACCAAGGAAAGATTCTGAGCTCAAGCACTCCTGGGTGCAGTTGTGCTTTGATTTAGTCATTTTCCCCATGGATTCTTGCCTTAGCTCATGGCATTTATCAATTAGATTTTCTGTATTCTACCTGCTGTTATAGCTTGAGGGCTTGCCATAGTGCATGAGATGAAATCCTGGTCTAAATACAGAATTAAGGGGCTTTTCCTTCCCCGTGTTGCCTTCTGTAACATCACAGTGTTTGACAAACCCTGATTTATACTCTCAGTACTTCTGTGAGATGAGGGTTGGCTGTCCCTGTTCCACAGGACTCACACAGATGGATTTTGGAAGCATTTTCTGGCTGCCTGAGTCGCTCCAGGCCTCACCTCTCTGCTCTTGCAGCCCTGGTTCTGGTGGTTGGGAGCACAGAAGCAGCTGGTGCTGCCAGTGCTCATCCATTTGATACATCAGGGCTTAGGTTTCCAGTCAGACCAAAAAACTGGGAAAATGTAAATCAAGGGAGTTTGCAACAGTGAACAGATAGGATACAGATTTCATGGCTGTGAGGACAGCCCCAGTTTTCCAAGGTTGATGGAACTGGTGCCACCCTTTTGCCTGAGATTTCTTTCCTGCACTGAGCACAGCCACATTTCTTTGTTCCCAGAGTAGACTCGTCCTGAACAGCCAGAGGTGTGGGAAGGGGTTGAGTGTGGAATAAACTCTCCAGTGTCTGCGGGGAATGAAAATGCTTTTTGTGAGCAGCGTTGCTCATGGTTCTCTTCTGCTTTTCCCTTCACAGCTACTTGCATGCAAAGAACATCATCCACAGAGACATGAAATCCAATAGTATCCTTTCTGAATTTTACTTTCTTCAGTCAGTGATTTGTTGGTAATATGGAGAGCTTTTTGAGGGGGTTGAAATAGCTATTTCAAATATATATTTTTATATGTATAACTCCTGATGAGCAATCTGTCTGAGCAAGAAGCTGCTTTTTAGCAAGGACTTCTGCAGAACATCTGTGCTTGTTTACCACCCTTGGGATAAAGATGTGCCACAGTTGTGCTCCAGAAGTCGCTTCTTTTACTGAAATGGTGTTTATTCAATCCTCTGTTACCCAAATGCTGCACTCCTCACTTGATGGGAGCTGTGTGTGCCTGTTCATCTGTGTGTGCACATGGTGTTTGTTTCTGTTTCTCACGTATTTTTAATATATTTAGAACACCTCGCATGCCTGGCAAAAACGAAGCCCAAAACCTTACTTTAAACTTGAGAAAAGGCAGCCTTTTACCATTATATTTCGTGCAGAAACATATATTTAGTAATGCATCTGGAGGGAAAAAGTGAACTGATGGCTTTCACCTTGGAAATGCCTACTTTTGGAATTGCCAGGAACACCCATGGAACCACCAGCAGAAACTGGGGTTTCTTTCCATGAAATGGGAGCAGGATGTTTTGCAAATGCCATCAGTAAAAGACATGCCTAGTTCAGTAGTTCCAGTGTGTCAGTGGATTCCATTTTCAGTTAAACTAGAAAAAACCTAATTATTTTCGTGTATAGGAGGTCAGAAATTTGTGCTTCCCGACAATGATGACCATTTTTGTGAAATAAATTGGCTCTGCTCCTGACATGGAAATGGGAAGGAGTCAGTCATGTTTATATTTCCAAATTGTGTTTTTGAATTTAAAACATTCCTAAGTGAAATCATTAAATGGTGTCTTCTTAAAATAATCCCAACAAAGAGACTGCTGGTATCAGTAACAGACAGATCCATTAAGGACATAATTATAAATAGTCTGGATATATTTCCAGTTAAAATCATAGTTAGACCTGAGGCAATCTGCCACAGAACTTTATGGAAATACATTTTGACACGTATTTCTCCTTGTAATTGTTTTTCCTTACTTTTCTGAGTTGTGAGACCTCTGTGCTGTTTCCCTTTCTTGGCACCAGTTACTTAAGGAGCTGCAGCCATGGATGGTAATTAACTGTTGATTTCTGTTCTAGATCACCATAAAGATAAATCTACAAATAATGTTGAAAGATCTGCTCTGTTTTAGTGTTAATTTGGACATGGATGCCATAAAATCCCTTTGGCTTTGTTTCACATCTGGCTCATAGCAGGTTTAAATTAAACAATCAGCACTTGCTAGTCAGGTTAGAAAATATAGAACTGTTGGCACAACTTTTTTTGCAGTTTCTTTAACAAAAATACAGATATCTTTCTTCATGAAGGCCTCACAGTGAAAATAGGAGACTTTGGTCTGGCAACTGTAAAATCCAGGTGGAGTGGATCCCAGCAGGTGGAGCAGCCTACGGGCTCAGTCCTGTGGATGGTGAGCAAATCATTCCTTGCTTTTGAATATTGTTCTCCTCGTGCCTTTTGTCAGTTCAACTGAACATACAAGTCTGTTAGTCCTGTGTAGGTTTTTATCCAGTTGTAGGACAAGTTAAAATTGAAGTGCTGGAGGGCTTCATTGTGCAAAGCAGGCACCAGCCACCCAAGGATTCAGCTTTGGGCTTTGTGAGTTATTTTAAATATTTAGGGTTGTGAGTGTTTATTAAAAATACCAGGATGCTTGGCCAGGACTGGTTCGTGCTCTGTTAGATACACACATCACCTGAAACAAAGTTACAAAAGCAGAAACATTTTTTCCTTAAGAAACAACTTACAAAAAGCCAAATTTTTTAAAAGCTTTCCATAAAAGGCATTTTAAACTAATTTACCCAGTGGTGTACAATATATTTGTACATAGGAAACAGACCTGGGGGAAAAACCTCTGCATATTTGCTCTTGGCACGTTTTCTTTTTTATTTTCTTTTTTATTGTAACCATTTATAGCTCATCTTTGCTGAGCTGGCATTACATAGAAAGGGGGGGAGGTTGTTTCTGTTTCCTCAAAAGTTTCTGTGATCCCTTGTTGTTGTTGTTGTGCTGTTTTGTACTTCAGTGGTTTGCTCAATAATTCTGAGAGAATTCTTTAGGAGGGGCAAAAATCTTAGCCAAAGGGAAAATTATATTGGATATTTTACACCTTGGTTTTTTCAAACATTTTTTGTTTAAGTCATTTAGCTTCATAGTTTTACTTTGTTTTACAAAGATGCTAAAATGTTCCTGCATTTCTTTCCCAATCTTCAATACGAGCTATTTTATATTTGGTTTTCACATTTCCTGACCATTTTGGTATCGGTTTTGGTTTCGGTATCAATTTACAAGTGATTAGATCTATTAGAATTTTGTATTTTTCCCCTTCAACACTGATAACCTGATTAAGAACTGCTGGTGAAACCTGGGCTCAGTTCTGTGTAAGTTGTAACAGAGTCAATAAATGTTACAAATCCAAATAATAACAATTTTTCTAATGGTAAAATGCTTGTTCAGTTAAAGCATTGCTTTCTTGTGTGCTCTGAACTGCATTGATAATTTTCATAAGATGTGGAGTAGTCCTGCCTGAACTTCTCCAGAGCTTTAGGTAAACTCAAAGGTTTGGGGGTACCCTTTGCTCACTCATTTCTAGTCGAGCTCACTGTCTCAGCTTCCCAAGTGTTCTCCCCTTCTGTTTCTAATTTCTGTTCCTGTTTTTTATAATTGGTTTTGTCCTCCTTGCCCAGGCCCCAGAGGTGATCCGGATGCAGGACAGCAACCCCTTCAGCTTCCAGTCAGATGTCTACTCCTATGGAATAGTGTTATATGAGCTGATGACAGGAGAGCTGCCCTATTCCCACATAAACAACAGAGATCAGGTGAGAAACTCTCTTTGAACATTCCAGTTTATTTCTGGGCATGGCACATTCCCTTGTCCTCAAGAAATGCATGACAAATACAAATGCAGAACAACTGAAATGCTGACAACCTGCTTTGGTTCAGCAGTAAATCTGTAACCAAATGTTCACTTCAGTATTGACAGTGACAGTTGCTCAGAGGAAAAAAAATTCCTTGTTCTGAACATTTGAAGTGCCCTGTTAATTTATTCCCAAGTTAAAGCTTTTGCTGCACAGTAAAGGCTTGGTTTATACATTTGCAGTTATGGGAAATTTCCCTTTTGGTATTCAATATGCCGTTGTTACATCAGGAAGATTGGATTTGGTGCTTTTTACTAAAGGAAAAAACCCAGTAACTATTGTGAAATCTTTGAATATTGAATATTTGTGTGACTTAGTCTGTACTAGGCTGTACTGTTACCCAGTGCAGCTTAGTAAAGACTAAATAACGTAGTCCTTAGGGACTGGGTTTAATCACCTTGGGGGGCACTAAAGGCACCCACCAGCGAGGCCCCTTCTGTAACCTGGTTTTTGTTGTTTTGCAGATCATTTTCATGGTTGGTCGAGGCTACGCTTCCCCAGACCTCAGCAAGCTGTACAAGAACTGCCCCAAAGCAATGAAGAGGCTTGTGGCAGATTGTTTGAAGAAAGTTAGGGAAGAACGACCTCTGTTCCCACAGGCAAGTGTAGTGTTCTGCACAGGAGTCTTGAGTATTTTACCAAGAGCCATTAGCACACCAAAGAACCCATTCAGAAGTTTTGGTTCCTGTCAGGTGCAGCCTGTGTCCTGTTTTTGTCTTGATTCGTAATGCAGCTCTTTGGGCAGTTTGTGTTTTGGTTGCAGTGGTAGTTTCTGTGAAGCTCATCAAACACAATATGCAGCATGTGCAGGCTGAGGCTGTGCTGGACTAACACCAGAGCAGGCTCACAACACCTGACCTGTCTAGAGATCAGCAAAACCCCACCCTGACACAAGAAAAATGAAATCTGTTTCTGGACAGACACCTTGTTGTAGTGTAGGGCTGAGGGAAACGAGAGGCCACTCCTCCTTTCCTTCCCCACAGCTTTGAACGGGCAAACAAAATCCAGTGGGGGACGTAAATTCATGTAGCAATTTTTGGTGTTTTTACAAGGGATACTTCACCTTTTCCTGCCACTATGAGGATGATGAAGGTATATTTTTATACTCATTAAATAGCTGGAATTAAATATCAGCAGATTTTGGGAAGAATAACTTCTTGCTGTTGCAATCAAGTATTGTTTTAAAAGGTCTAAGTGTCAGGGAGAAGATGCAGTTCCTTCCCTGTTACTCTACTGGAGCATGGTTTAGATGTTTACTAATTGATCCTAATGTCTGTGAACTGATGAAAAACACCCTCCCACCCTCTGAAAGTCCCTGGGGCTCCTTACAGCATTGGCATGGGATGGCAGAGTTGGATTCCTCCAACTTGGGAGAGGTGATTTCAGTGCCCCATGGAGCATTAGATACATTTAGAGCCATAATTGAATGAATGAATGTTTGAGATGGAAAGAGAGGGAGCTGCTTGTCCCACAACCTGTTCTAAGCTCTCTGTCCCTCTCAGATCCTGTCGTCCATCGAGCTGTTGCAGCACTCTCTCCCCAAAATCAACCGGAGCGCCTCGGAGCCGTCCCTGCACCGCGCCGCCCACACCGAGGACATCAACTCGTGCACACTGACCTCCACCAGGCTGCCTGTGTTCTAGAGCTGCTCCTGCCCTCCAGCTCCCCAGGGATGCACGGGGAGCAGCAGGAGGAACATGACTTGTGCTTCCCATGCCTCGGTGTCTGGGCTCAGTGCCAGCAGGATCCTCTGCGTCCCACGTGTACAATGAAGCTGCTACGGATTTGTGCAGTTCTCAGCCTGCGGGGACACAGCTCCTCATTGCCTTTGCTACCACTCTTGTTCTGGGAGAGGTAACAGACTACAAATCAAGAGATCTATTACTATTTTTTTAATAGATGCACTTGAGCCTTATTTTCCCCTTCCCAGAAGCGATGGCTGTTTCTTTGGCAGTGGTTCTGGCTGGGTTTGATCTGTGCTCAGTGGGGCTTTTCCACAGCCAGGATGGCTCTGAGGACGGGTGATGGATGTTCTGGTGCTCTGACTGCCCCATGCCAAGTGCCACCTCACCGTGGGGAGTTGTGCCTGGAGTGGGAAGAGGAAATAACTCTGGAAATCAGCTCCTGCCTAAGAGCTTCACCAAGCCAATGAATTAAGTTCTAATGCTAATTCAACACAAAATAGTTTTGCAATAGTTTTGCACATAGAAGAAAAACTCTTGCAAAAGGATGGAATCTGTTGTGAATTGTCCTGCTCAGAGAAGGAAGTGAGCCAGTCCTGCTTTGGTCATCTTGAGAAGCCTCCCAGCTGGCTTTGGTACTATGGACCTGTTCCTGCAGCCCAGCCAGGGGGGAGTGAGGAATGCTGGCGCTGGAAAAGGCTGAGGGATGTTCTATCTCCTGCAGAGGCTGCATCCCATCGGAAGCTGTCGTCCAAGAGATGCACTAGCAAGAGGAAACTGAGCATATACAGTTTTTCTTGTTGATTTGGGTTTTAATTTTGTTTTTATTGCTCCTGAGAAAATGCATTTCTTGTAAGCCAAGGTTCCTCTGATTATCTTATTTTAATAAAATAAATTAAATTTTAGGTTTAAGATTCAATGTCATTATTTTAATATAGTCAGCCACAGTTCTGACTGTGACATCTGCATTTGGAAAACTCAGGAAATGACATTTCTGAATAATTTTAAAAAAGTAGCTTTTAAATAATAGCAGTGCAAGTAAAACCACACTTGATAAAACAACCTCTACATTTCCAGTCACATGACAAGACAGTTTTTCTCCTACTGCAGTGATCTCTCACCAGCAGCTGCTTTGGACACCCACACTTATGTGCTCTCAGGCTGTTTCCCCGCACCACTTTGGCTGTTTTCTCTCGTTTATTGGGGTGAAGTGATATTTTGTCCTGGCTGAACTCCATGGATGCCAGGAATAGGTGACTGAATCTAAACACTGATATTTTAGATAGCAGTCTGGTTCAATATGGTTCTTAGGGCAGGCCACTTTGGGATGTTGCCTTTCTTTGAGTGCCCACCAGGGAGTGGTGACGGGGCAGGCTGTGACCTCTGTCGCCTCCACCCCGAAGCTGCTGAAAATGCCTTTGCTGTGAATTGTGACAGCTCCTGTGTCCAGCTCTCCCTGTAATGCCCAAACAGCCACTGCAGCTTCTGCTTTGCAGCAACAAAACCCTACAAAGCTCTTGTGAAAGGGAAGAGAGCCAGACACAGAAATCATCTCCAGTTTGTCCTCAGAATATTCCATAACGGAACAAGAAGGGTGTGATATTAACCCTTAGATGGTAAGTGACAATGACCATAAGCTTTGCTTCCTAAATAGTAAATTGAGACTTGAAGGAGACTGTACCATATAGTTCTGCATGGTTTTAAATAATACTCTTGATATTTTGACTGCAATTCTTTCTAAACATCATTTATCTCTAATTTTAACTTCATTAAAATAAGCTTAAAAAGGGGGAAGGAAAAAACCCCAGAATGGGTAAGCTGCTTTAACTTTGATTTGCCAAAGAAACCATTAACAATTTTTAAACCAGATTGTGTCTCTTGAAAAATGAAAATATTTTTGATGAATACATTTACTTTAATCAGCACTTGCTGTCCAATTAAATTAAAGGTGCTGAATGAAGAACTTAAAAACTCGGATCCTAGGCAGCTTTGAGAAACAAGTTATCTTTTCATTTCAGACTACTCTTCATGGCTTCTTGGGGCAAAGTAAATCAGGAATGTCTTGTTTAAGGTAAAGAACATCCCCTCCATTGATCTGGCTGGTGTATTACTGACATTTCTGGAAAAAAAAAGTATGAGCAGGAGATGGAAATGAGCTTCAGTGGGAGGGTGTGGGCTGTGGAAGTATTTTGGAGTAGAAGGGGTGCCTTGAAACATTCATCTCAGTGTGTGACATCTCTCTTAGGGATAACTTGCCTTCTCCTTTGTAATTAGTACTGACTAATTGCACTGACTGGACTTAAGAACCTCACTTCATGGGGCAGTTTTACCAAGAAGCTAGGACTTGATGTGTGTTACAGACACTGCCATAGCCAGACCTGACTTTGCAGTGAGCACTGCTAAAAATTAACTTCAGGGGGGAAATCATTATGGAAAAGCTGAATTTCCCAGGTCAGGAAAGAGGGCTCAACTGGCAGGGTCAGTGTGGGGGAAGTGCTGGGCAGGGCACCGGGGAGGAGCTCTCCCTCTCATAGCAACAGTGTCACCATCCTGGCCCAGAAATGCCAGCAGCAGCTGAAGGGATAATCCTGGAGTCGCTGCTTTGGTGCCATTTAAAGATGTTTGAATCCCAGATTAAGGTCCCTGCTGTTTGCCTGCCAGATCCCGGTGTCACCACTCCAGCAGGGCCGTTTGCCCAGCTGACAGCAGCTTCCTGCCCCAGTCTCTCTGAATCCATTTTCCTTCACTATCCAAGTGATTTCTGTGCTCTCACCACTCTCCAGCTTTGACACACTCAGGGCTTTGGGCACAAAAACCTTTCAGGGGGCTGAGAGACTGGAACAGTCATGGTTAGTGACTCAAAGCCAGGGGTTGGGTTTGTGTCCCCTGCCCAGCCCAGGGGGAGGAGGATTTTTTGGGTATGGGGTGGTGAAGGACAGAGGGGGTGAGCACCCCCCAGCCAGAGCTCTGGTTTGGAGCCAGATAAAGGAGAAGGCTCAAGCACAGGGGACATTCATAGGGCCGAGGGTTTTCATCCCTTCTGGGCTCACAGAGAGGCAGTGTCAGGTCTTGGAAGGGTCAGAAACCATCAGAGAGCCCTGAGGTGTCCCCAGACTCAGTTCTGGGGCCTTCACCAGGGGCCTGCCTGTGCTCCATTGTTGGAACAAAGTGTAAAACTCCTCCTGAACCTAAACGTGTGTTAACCCCTGAACTTTGTGTTTGGGGGCTTTCCCCACCCCGATGGATCAAGACTGACCATCACCCAGTCCTGTCACTGCTCCACGGGTGCTGGTTACAGACCTTTCGGCTCTTGGCCTTTCTTTCTTTTCCTTAAACATTATTTTTATGCTTTTCCATTGCTATGTTACTATAGATAATAACCAAACCAGTTTCATACCTGCCCTCCATTGGAACCAAACTGTTCTAAAATACACCCCCATTCCTGTTTATATTTACAAACACTGATCAGTCAGTGTCTTACTCTAATCCCAAGTGATTTACAGGGACCTGAGTCAGTCTGACAGCTCAGACTCAGGTGCGTCCGTGCTGTTACTCAGCAGCCACTTGTGTGCACACTGAATTCTCACTTGAACTGCAAAGGTAATACAAATGACTGAGCAGAATTAACTTCTGGTATCAAATGTCACAATCCAACTGCTTTTGCCACACAAACAGAGATCGCGTTGTTAACAAAAGCAGAATTCAGTAACAATTCTGTTCACTCAGCAGAGATGTGCATTAATCCCTCACCCCTCCTGGGCCTTCAACATTGCTGGCCTTGCTGTGGAGAAGACAACTGGAGGCACTGAAGGGCTGCAGAGCCACTCCTGGCTCCAGGATTAGTGAGAACACCTCCCTCATGCTGCAGTTTCCACGCTCCAGTTTGTGCAGTAAATTCAGTTTAGCTCTGCCCTGTGCCACCAGGGTTCTCTGCCCGACTTTAGGAATCAGTGCAGCTGTATTTGCTTCGAAGCAGGTGTTCCAGAGCCACTCCTCTGTGCACTTCAATTAGTGTAAAACAGGGGTGGGGACTCGACTGGCAGCCCCTGGAGAGCCAAGCCCTGGCCAGCCCCACCCCAGACACTCCCCCTAAGAGTGCAGTAAAAGCTACTCTGAACTCAGGAACTATTTGAGGTAAAACGTACCAGCTCCTGTTTAAGGAGAAAACCCTACACTGACCATTACTCCCAGTGGGTTTTGTAGTTATACATTTAGCTGGTTTAGTGGAGAAAAAAACCCAAAAGCACCCAAACTCTATTTAGTAACAGTTTTCACCAGCTTAAGCTTTCACTGGACCTGTATTTACACTACCACTCTGCTCACAAGACAGCATATGTTAGGCCAGAGAGGGAGAAACCCCTCCTGGGATTAAGGGATTTTTTCCATGCAGCCAGTTTTTTTAAATATACTTTAGTCTTTTTTGTTGCCATATAAAAACTATCTGAAAACTTTACCAGGACTGCACAAGTAACCACCAGGGCACATTTGTTCTACCTGTGCTGGAGAGAGTAAAAGCATGGCTAATAAATAGCTGCATTGCTGGGCTCAGAGGGGCTGTGGGTCTCCTCAGTGAGCAGCAGTGGGATCCTCCTCAGCCCCAGAGAGGTGCATGAACAGGTCCCCCAGTTCCGTGACCTCGTCGTCCATGCTGGGCGCGCTCCTGCTCTCCCTGTCCTCGATGAAATCCCACAGGCGCACGGAATTGAAGAACTGCAAGAGAAAAGGCTGCCTGAGCACCACCCAGCCAGAGCTAGCACAATGCTGGCCTTAGCAGACATTTCCTCATTAACAACCAGCCAGAAGCTGAGATCCCAAAGCTGGGTTTGTGCTGGTGAGTTCAGGGTGACAGCCAGGCTCACGTGTCCCAGAAGAGGCAGAGAGGGAACCCAGCTGGGGCTGCACTGAGGGCAGGTTTGGGGCACAGCCACCACCAGTTTCACCCTTTTCAGCTGCCCTTAGTGCCAGCACAGGAGAGGAGCTGTTAGGACGGGGAGTGAAAACTTTAAAAGCAGGATTCCTGTGAGGAAGGGTTTGCCATAGCAGAAGTGAAAATATTTTGCAGTTAAATGAGAGGCGCCTTCTCCCGTCCCCAAGAACAAACCTTTGCCCAAGGAACATTGAGGGGAGCTTTTTCCACTTGTCCTGCATGGCAGGAACCATTCCCCAGCAGCACAGGTGACCCTGAGAGGAGGTTTGGGTGACACCAGGGCACTCCTTACCCGCACAGTGCCCTCAGAGCTGAGCTGTTTCCTGGGTTTCTCCGGCTCTGCTCGGGTCCCGTCAGGATAAGCGTGGAGGTAAAGACACTTCCCTCCAAAGGGGCACGTTCCTTTCCCTTGCTCAAAGTACTTGCAGGGCTTTTTCCTGGGTTAATGAGAAGAGAGAGAGTTATTGCCTTCAGCTGGAAGGGAAGGAGATGCAGTACAGTCCCCACAGCCTCAGTGATGCTGAGGGGTAACACTCCCAGAGCTTTGGCCTCCCATTCCCCAGCTGAAAGCAGCCAAATAGAGGGCAAAGATCGTTAACAGTGAACACATAAAAAACCCCATCATAAATGAAATACAATGGAACTGCCCTCAGATGTGGAAAGTGAAGGATGTTCAAGGAACTATTTTTCTAGCCTATGTTTTCTCCTGCATTTCCTACCAGTACATTTTTATGACCCAATTCTTCTCCTCACCTTCTTTGAAAGGTCTGTGCCAATACTTTGTTAAGTTTCCCTCAGCTCTGCTGCTCACCCAAGCTGTCCTGGCTGCACAGCAGTTTGTTACAGGGTGGATCCTCACACAGGATCTGGGGATTGGATTGTTCTACACTGAAAAACAGCTGAAGAGGAAACTACAGGCCCAGTTCTGCGTGTTCACCTTGAAGAGAGGGAGCAGGAGAGAAGTGACAGGTTCTCACTGCTCTGTGAGGCACAGGCCTCACACATTCCAGCCAGACTGCTTTTGGACAGCACAGTGAAAGCATTCCCGGAGTATCTGCCATTTCCAGCAGACATTACAAAAGCCACGTGGATTTTTATCCCACTGTTACATTTTCCTTCCCTGTTTGTTCTCCTCAGTCACCAACAACCTTCCAGGCAATTATGGCTGAGGGATGCACAGAAGCCACATGAAGCCAGTTTTGGCAAGTGAGCTGAAATAGCTTCAACATTTCTGAGCACAGTGAGGCTGAAGTTCTGAACTACCATTACACAGCCACGAAGTTAAGCAGAAGTGTGAACAGAGATGAAGAGCTCTCTGCAGAATGGTCTGTAATTACATGAAGGTTAAAAATAAAGGCTCAGCAATTGACTGAGTCTTAGAGCAGCGAAAGAACAACGTGAGGAGTGTGGGTGGTTCCTGAACTTACCCCACTCCCTGCTTAAATGCTTCTATCAGCTCATTTTTCTTCTCCTGCTCTTCCACCCAGTACACACTGGGGATGACAAACTCGGAGATCACCCGGCACTCGGGGCAGGACCTTGAGGAACAAGACAAAACAGAGATGCTGTTACCTCCAGAGACTGAAACCCTGCACAGATCTGCTGCAAGCAGTGGGAATCCTCCCGAGGGAAAAGGGATGTTTGTCACCCAGGCCGCAAACACCTCCTCCCACGTCAGCACAGCACTTCGGTGTGTATTTGTTAGGAGCTCCAGTTGGAATAACCCCATTCAGGGCACCCAGGGCTTGTGTTTGTTTCTGTACTTGAGCAAAAGCAACAGGGATTTATTTCCTCAACCTGCAGAAACAAACTGCATTCTGTGAGTGCTGAGCTCCTCTGCAGCAGGAGGCCAAAACAGTGCAAGAACACAAAATAAAGTGTCTCAGCCTTTTGAAATACAGTGAACTTTGGAATAAAAGTTGTGCAGAGAAGTCTGTTTTGGAAGAAGACTGAAAGTAATTCGCACCTTTTCTTTACCATGTTTGTGACTTAAGAGAAATGCTCAAGAAAGGAAACTTCCCTAATTGGATGTTTCAAATTCTCCCATTTGAGGAGGAACATGTTTGGAATACATTTTTTATTGAGCTAGAAAGCAAAGGCATTCACTCAGACACAGACAGATGTGTGATTAGAGGGACATTTACCTGGACTAAGCTGTAATTTAGTGAAGAATCCCATAATGAAGCCCATACATAGGAAAAAAAGGAGTTCTTGGTTTTGCACACAGGTCAGTGCAAGGGGCAGAGCTTTACAAGGTCCCAGCTGTTCCAGAGACCTCTCTGCCCACTGACAACACAATCAGAGAGGGCTGAGCTGCCCACGCAGGAACCATTACCAAAGGACACCCAGTGCATCCAGCTGCTCGTGGAGGCAGCTCTCACAGCCAAGCCCTGGGTCTGGCCAGCACTTGGAGCAGGATTTCTGAGCTCTGTTAATATCTGCAGCTCCAGCCTCCCTTGTGAGCAGGTTCACTGCCCTCTCACAGCACTCACTTGATGATGGGGTTCTCGAACTGCTTGGCACATCTCCACTGGCGGATGCAGGACAGGCAGTACGTGTGGTTGCAGTTGGACAGGATCCCAAACCTCCTCTCTGAGGCTGAGGGTTTCTCATACACCACCTCCATGCAGATGCTGCACACCTTGTCCTGGCTGGCCTGGAAGGCAAAGGCCTTCTCCATGTCGTGCTCAAACGTTGCCATGCACATCTGTCACGGGAGAGAGGGCACTGTGAGTGCAGCCTACCTGCCAGCCTGTCCATCCCAAGGCCCTGTGGAAAGGATCCACTGCGGGGAAGACAGGAAACATTACTAAGGCCATCATTCCTACCTGTCACTGTCATAGTTTAATTTGAAGAACATTAAATTCAAACACGTATTTCAGCCTTTAATGTTCTCTCAGCAGTCACACATAAAGATGCCAGGGTGCTTCGTTCACCCCTTTCTGCATCTCTGTCATGGAACAGGTATTAAATTATTTGATGCTTCAAACACCTCCAAAAATAACTCATTGCCACACTCAAGGTGTTCCTCTGATTATAATTAAGGCCACATTCATTCACCAGAGCCTAATTTTTACCCAGTTAAGGAATTAGTCTCTTATTTCAGGCTTTCCTCCAGCACTTCTCATCCCAGCAGTGACAATCCACAACCCATTCACACTCCCACAGCACTACAAGGTGAGCTGGTGAGTCACTCAACGACTTCCAAAAGGCATTCTCCTGGGAGACTTTCAGGGTGTCCTGGGAGGAGGCTGCAGGCCAGTCTCTGATGAGGATGAAATGGGAAAAACCACAAGCTGCCACCTGCAGTATCACTGCCAATTCAGCCCCAGATGCTTGAGCAGACCCCTGTTAGAACCATTCTCTGGCTAGACAAGCAGTGAAGCAAAAGCTCTTTGGAACAGGCTCTTCTACACTTCCGAGCAGCCAGCCCAAAGCCTGCCCTGAGCAGGACAGACGTCCCAGTTCCCTCTTTACCATCTCGTGGGCCTTCCTCTGCTCCTGGTCGAAGGGGTGCAGCACCTGGAGGCCACAGATCTCGCACAGGTCCCCGTGCAGGTAGAGGCAGCGCTCCCCGAAGTGACAGGTGCCGGCGGCAGCGTAGGGACACAGCTGCTCCCTGTCCCCGGGGCAGCCCCCGGCCCCAGGCTCCTCCAGGCCGCTGCAGATGGCCTCCAGGTAGGAATGGGGCTTGTCCTCCACACTGTCAGCAGGCTCACTGCAGCACAGCACGGCACCGGGGGCACCAGGGACACTGGGCCGCTGCCTCTCTTCACTGGAGCCACACAGATCTGGGCAGGGACAAGCACAGGGCACTGCACTCAACACGCAGCAGCAGCTCCAGCTTCCCTCTCTCCTCATTTAGTTTTCTCCTTATTGAAATCTCATCTCTAAGCCCTTCTGCTCACGAATCACAGGAATTTTCCCAAATTGCCTACTGAAAAGTTCAACCACAACAACAAAGGTGTTTTCTCCCTACAAATATCCCTAAAAATTCACGGAATCATAAAGACTGGAAAAGGCCTCCAAGATCAAGTCCAACCTGTGACCAATCCCCACCCTGTCACCCAGCCCAGAGCACTGAGTGCCGCATCCAGGTGTTCCTTGGACAGCTCCAGGGATGGGGACTCCCTTCCAATGCCTGCCCACCCTTTCGAAGAAGGAATTCCTCCTGATGTCCAACCTGAACCTCCCCTGGCTTGAGACCATTTCCTCTTGTCCTGTTGCTGATTGTCTGGGAGCAGACCCTGACATCCCCCCCACGCCATCTTCCTGTCAGGGTGGACAAAGCTCTCCCCCATCCCTCAGGGGGCAGAATGGAAGCCAGACACTGCACACAGAGCCTGAAAGGGACTGTCTCCAGGCAGGAGGCTCCATCGGGTGGGAGTTCAGGCTGTACCTCTGCAGCTGGCCATGAAAATCAGATAATCACAGCAGACACACCACCTCCCTCCCCGCAGCCCCAAGGACGAGCAGAGCAGCCTCCCACTCACTTCTGTCCCTGAGCACCAGCGTCCTCTTCTCCCGCTTGCTGCGCGNNCGGCTCCGCCCGGCGCCGGGAGCCTCACGTGGTCATACCTGCGGCAGGAAAACCGGGATCACGGCTCGGCATGGTGGGGGGACCCTGCCCAACACTGAGGCAAACCAAACCCAACAGCTGCTCCGCTAAAGGGCCCTCTGAGGAAAGGATCCCAAACATCCAACAGAACTATGGAAACACTCCAGCAGCAGAGCAGGAGCAACCAGACCACTAAAGGGGCTGCTCCAGTAAAGCCGTGGACATACCCAAATACTACAATATTTTTCAAGGGAACAGAAGTATTCGCCATCCCTGTGTACATGCCCACAGACATGTGCACCAAGTGCCCAAATTCCAGCAAAAGAGCTGGAAGAGAACCACACACAGTCTGCAGCCATCACTCCGTGGTCCCTGTGAGTAACTCAGCCTCATTCCACCACATGCGAGCAGCTGATGCAAGCTGCAGGAACCACTGATGTCCAACCCTGATCCCAGTTAGGTACACGGATTAGGCAAGGCAGGGAACTCCAAGGTGAGATACAGGCTCCTCACCCACTAGGGAATTTCTCCAGAAGGGAGCCAGCGGCTGACCTGTGGCACCATCCCTAATGCACCAATGCACCAACATCAATCAATGCACAGCATTCCCTAGAGCATTCCTCAGGGAGTTTCAACCTGGAGACTCCAGGGAAAGCTGTGGAACTGCTCAACCTTCCACCAACACAGGAGGGCATGAGGAGGGAATTTTGCTCTGAGGCAGAGGTGCAAGTCCCCAAAATTGTGCACTGGGATGTGCACAAGGGTGGCTTAGAGCTGCTCTGGGAGCTTCCAGCCTCTCCATGTGCACCTTCAGCTCTGACTGCAAGAACTGGATGGAAAACACACATGAAACCCAAAGTTTAATTTCTACAGAGCAAAATGATCGCTAAAAGTGAGCCAAAGCAAAACTTCACTTCTGGCTCTGGCAAAACTCATATTCAATAAATCAGTAATTCTCTTTGTCCTCTTTCCTTGCTCCGTGCCTGCCCTGGGTGTAAAGCTGACAGGACATGAGCGCTCCTGCCCTCCCAGTGCACACAGAGCGGGGGCTTACCTGCAGCGGGCGCCATAGGCACACTGCCCCTTTTGGTAGTACTTGCAGATGGTGGAGGATTTGCTGGTAGACAAATCATGGGAGAACAGGCACTTGCTTCCCTCCCGACACACGCCCTGCAAGTAGTACCTGTGGAGAGACACAGCCGGTCAGAGCAGGCACCGCTGGCAGGAGAAACAGTTTGTTTTTTTTCACAGAATCACCAAGGCTGGAAAAGCCCTCCCAGATCACCGAGTCCAAACTATGACCAATCCCCACCTTGTCCCCCAGGCCAAAGCACTCCAGTCGTTCCTTGACCACCTCCAGGGATAGGGACTCCAGACCTCCCGGGAAGCCCCTTCCATTGTCTGACCCTTTCAGCTAACAAAACCTCCCGGAGAAGACTCGGAGAAGCCTTTCCATTCTGTTTCCATACTGGACCTCGCTTGTTTCCCTGGCATCCTGCGGGGCCGGGACCCCGGGCAGACTCTGGGGGCCGACGGCCCGGGGGAGAGCGAGGGGCCGGGGACGCGCTGGGCGGTGGACGAGGGTAGCCCGGGCGGCATTCGCGACCTCCAACTCGGCACGGGCCGGCCCCGGACGGCTCCGGGAGGAGTGTAGGGGGTGTGTGAGGGGAGCTGTGTGGCGTCTGGCAAGGGTTGAGGGGGTGTGTGAGGGAGATGTGAAGCGGGGTTGGATGTGGAGTGTGAAGCGAGTGAGGGGTTGTGAGGGGAGTGAGGGGTTGTGAGGTGAAGGGATATGAGTGAGCGTGTGAAGGGGGATAGGGGGGATTGTGAGAAGGGAAAATGTGGGGAAGGATTGTGACGGGGGGTGTGAAGAGGGTT